>SSSI01007061.1:0-20174 GCA_004796505.1 Oryzaephilus surinamensis | reverse complement strand
TTAGCGAGTGCGCCGCGAAGCGGCCAGGTAAATTAAAAACAGACCTATGCGAGTGCGTAAGCACGAGCTCCCGTTGTTGCGGAGCGATAACGGAACAACAACCCAAAACGCGAGCGTGGTACAGGGTGAATTCATAAATCATATATACAGGGTGAGTCATGAAAACGAAAAAAAAATACTCGAAAACTAAATTACATACAAATTAAACTTTTTTCAACAACAGACCTTTAAGGTCTGTCTGCTGGCTTCTAGTCTTCTTATATTATATAGTACCTTATGTCGAACTTTTCCTCTTATTCCGGCCGCCTTCTCTATCCGGTGCGTTTCAGAACCATAATTTGATGGTGTGTTCAATCTCGTTTTGGGTGCTATTGCGGCATAGTGGATTTTTTCTAACACACACTAAAAATATGAAATATATTTTATAAAAAAATTAACATTTCTATTATATTACAATTATCGGGTACATATATGAGCTTTGTTCGGGTTTCATAATTTGAACTATTCTAAGATAATTCTAAAACTGCGCTGAACTGAATGCGCAATGGAAAAAATTAATAAACTGTTCTGGGACGGTTAAATATTTGTATAAACACGAACACTACGTTGAATTCTTGAATTTATTGAACCCAATAACCATAGAGAAAGAAAACATAACAAAAAAATAAGGTTATGTTGCAAGAGTTCGCAAAGAGTTCGCACAAATTTCCACTTCACAGCAAGTACTACTTAGGACGATTCTGAAACAGTTCTCATGGCGTTCACTAAAAACCAAAACACAGAACTACTTGGATCACTTCCGTCCTTAAATAGTTCAAAATAAACCCGAACAGATTTTACTTACTGCGCATGCGTAGTATACTTCTAGGACGGTTCAAAAAAAAACCCGAACAAAGCTATGGTTATATGGTTATTAAATTCATTTTTGTTAACAAATGTGGGAAGAGAACGAACTTTTTTGAATTTTATACAGGTGTTTCCATCTTTTGGTGGCACCAATTACTAACTCATCCGCGAAAATTTGAATAAATTTCATAAAATAAGTATATATTTCAAATTAATAACATAATAGTAATAACATTCTATTATTATATAAGAATAGTGTAAACAATAACTCATCTCGAATAGTAATAATTAAATGAATAAATTAATAAGTTTATTTAATATTTTCTGCAAATAAACAGGTCGCCATATCTGTCCTCCATTTATATTTCTTCGGCCATTTAAAATATGGCAGAAAATTTAGTTATGGCCGCTGCAATGTAAAACAAACGTCTGCATTTACGTGTAAATTTCCATGTGAATTTTTCACAAAAAATGCATTTGAATAAAAATTTTCTAAAAACATATGTAGTGCAACGAATGATGTGAACAAAGTGACCTTGAGTTCCTACAGATCAATTTATTGATGGAAAATTCCAATCTGTGAGCAACACACACCCTCTCTGTACTCGAATTCATATATTTTCAACTTACCATCGCTTGTACCAGATGCCCACATTGTTACTGAAAATTCGCCCTCCATTGTTTTTATTTGCACTTGTTTTTGTTCCCATTTCCTAGGTTTTGTGTCGACAGGAAGATCGCTAAGCAGCATTTCATTGTCGCGTCTAGCAAGTATTCCTCGATTTTTAACAACTTTCTTTTTCTTTGATGGTCCTGGCGACGATTCAACATATAAATCGGATGAATCGGGTACCGGTACATCGTACAAATTTAATGGATCCCCAGAATCATCTATAATTTCTTCTTGAGCTTCTAAAATAATATCGCGACCCTCCAACGACTGCATAGACATCATGGGTTCCCCGCATTCTGCGATTGTTTCAACTGTATCCGACATTTCCACCGGAATTGTTTCAATTTCTACGCATTCCTGTATATCCGGCTGTATTTCTACTTCGCACATAATATTTTGATGGTCCGCCATAACTATTTTGTTTATAAAAGATGGTTGAACAAATATGGCTACTCACACAACACAATAATGGCGGCCGATGCAACTAACAGACCATCGTAAAGCTTGGAAAATTATCCAAGTTCAAGGATATGCTGTTATTTACGACATAAGTTTTCACTTTTATCTTTTTTCCACTTAATGTGGTAAATTGACTCGTATTATTGCCGTAGGTCTTAGATTGAGTACATTTTTTATGAAAATTGCTGACATCTATTAGGCTTCAAGTTTATTACTGCTCTTTCATGCAGCTTTAAACGAGAACATTTTTATTGGTTTTATTACAAAATTAAAAACTTGAAATATGAGTCAAAAAACATGCAAAAGAAACAATGTTGTATATTCAATTATTCACCACAATCATTTATATACAAATAGACAAAAAAAAATGATGAAACAAATGAGTAATAATTGCAATTCCATGATCTTATTAAAAAAAAATAATTTTTTAAAATATTAAAACTTGGCACAGTTTTAATACTAAAATAATTACATATAAATCACTATATAATAAATAAAATTTAATTGATCTATATAATATACTATATAGTTATTTATAAATAGTCTCATACGCTTTATTTTAATTACATTGAAATTATACGGATAGTTTTTAATAATGCATTTTATCACAATGTAAACATTTAACGTATGCTAAAATCACATTAAATAATTTCGTTTATACAGTCAAGATAAAAATAAAATGTACGTTTTCCTTATGTTATATGCCAGTGAACGTTTTTGATTCTATTAAATTTAATGATGATGTCCAATAGATAGAAGTAAAGGGGTTAAACAGCCCAATACAAGACATACAATTTCAATGGTTTTTAAGGAATGCGAAGTTTTAACAGTTTCAACATTTGTTGGTAATTTTGAATAGGAATGGCTGTGTACATTTTGTGTTAAATCAGCTAAAACATGTACGGTTGCCACGTATAAAAATGTGCCAGCTGAAAACAACATTGCAATACCTACAATATAATAATAATATTAACACCACTTTAATATCCGGATTGGAACATAAAATTACCTGTGGCATTTAAGGAACTTAAAGTTTCTTTCTGTTTTTGGCCGATGCCAAAGAACGTACATATTGTTAATACAGGAGCGGCCAAGGAAAAAATTAATAAATGCCTCCTAATCCTGAGCCTAAGATAAAACATGACTAAAGTTACAGATGTAGAATTTTTATATTTTTATTTCGATTACCGATCAATTCCGGTGTGCAACAGGAATGTTACAAGGCCAAATGCGGCCGGCGCTTTATGTAACATGATTGCTAAAAATACAATAATTTCAACGTCTGCGTGACTAGTTGTAGCGGCTGCACCAAGTGCAATTCCATCAGCAGCAGCGTGCACTATTAAACCAATTGTTGCTGTAACGTTCCGTTCTTGGGGATTCACATTTTCATTACGTTTTTGTGAAATCTAAATAAATGTATAAGTATCTAATTGCATTCGTGTTTGAAATATTTACTTGATCCACAAGTAGCATGAAAATGAAACCTAATACAAGACTGATTCCAATCGGCATTAAATTATCTGAATGATGGTGGGTCTCTGTCTCATTTTCAGCAGTCGTATGTACCGATTCTGTGATTAGAGATCTTACACCTTCGGGAATAATAACAATTAACGCAGTTCCAACTAAAAGTCCCGCCCCAAACGCTGTTATTTTTGTAAGTTTGTCCTAAAAAATGAATTCATCGCACTAAATTGATTTATTTTGAAAATATTTCAAGTTACCTCTGAAAATGTGAAAAATAAAGGAATAGAACCAGCTAAATACGAGCCAATAAGCATAACAACCACCAAAGAAATTAACATAAACGTTTCTTCCATTTTTTTATACTAACTTTTAATATGTAAAACTTTTGTAATTATTTATTAAACTGGAAATTTGTATTTATAATACATTATTTAATAATTGCAAACGTTTCAAAATATTTAAGTTACTCAATCATCATTTTAAATTTTAAATCGCAATTTCAGCATTTACCACGTATTTAGTTTTATAAATTTAGTTTTTTCAGCCTTTTACTTTTATTTGGCAAATGTGTCAAAATGACTACATTTTTAGGTTAGAAAACTGCTGCAGGGTTTTTCAGTTTGTCTTATTGGTTGTCCTGAGTGATAAATTCCAACCAACTTTTTCTTAAATAAAAAACACATGACATGACATGAAGATAGCAGCAGATATGGAAGTTAGTAACTTTGTACATATCTATTTTATAAATAAATAAATGAAAAATGAATTTACAATCATTATTTCAAGATTTCAACCCAAGGTATGAGCGGTTACATATTATTCACTACGTATTTTGCCTAACAAAAACTTTTAAAACCTGAACATTTGTAAACATAACCTAATTTAATTAACTTTGTTTTGGTTTATTCAGTAAATTCATCGTCCACTCTTGCCTCTTAACGTTCACAATCTTATTTGCTCTTCGTCTTGACAATTATATCAATTGGTCCTACTGGACGGTTTTTACGCCAATATGGATTTGGAAAATGTTAGTAATTCTTGGTGCTACTGTAGGCAGTTATGTTTGGTGGCGATATCCACATTTCAGGTAAAAATTCACGTTTCTCCATTTATAATAAACAATCATATACCATTCTGTTGTAGATTGGAAGGTGAAGCTTACGTCCATTATAAATCAATGTTAATATCCTTAGCTTTACACTTAATATTATTAATGTTTGAACTCTTGGTGTGCAATAAATTAGAATCATCGAAGCATCTCTGGATACTAGTTTTTATTCCGTTAATTTTCATTTCGATTGTTAGTATAGCAGTATGTATATGGGCTGTTAAACATGATAGATCATTTGAGGTATAATTAAATGAACGTAAACTGATTGTTATTTAATTGAATCGAATTACAGTTGGAACTATTTTGTGCCGTGAATGTGCTGCAATTTATATTTCTAGCGTTAAGATTGGATGGATTTATTGCTTGGTCGTGGGAAGTTGTTTTTGTGCCATTATGGATTGTTATGTGTTTATCTTTGGTTGAATAATGAATATAATACAGTCTAATATTTAATTTAATTTAATTGATTTTGTAGGTAGGTGTTTTATATACGATTATTTTTGCAGCAATATTATTAAGGACACCAGAAGTGAATGCACAACAAAGACGTAGCAGTTTTCAGTCGGCTTTAGGTTATACGTTTCTTGTTATTCCTATATTAATTTTTCAAGTAAACTCTACAAAAGATAAATTTTTCTTTTAAATTATAAAAAAAAATGATTTTTAGGTATTATTAGCGAACAAATTAGACGATGACATACGATTAACTTACACGGCTGTTGTTAGTCCATTATTTATTTCATTTTTTACGCTAATTTTAATGTCGTTCAGTGCCAAAGGAGGAAATAAATGTAAATTACATTTTATTAACAAAAGAACTCATTAATTAATTTAATATTTTTAAGGGTGGTTTGGTATGCGAAAAGATTTTTGTTCGTTTGTGCTTGGAGCTTGTCCACTATTGCAAGAGTATGCAAACATATCGTATCACTCAGAACGTAGAACGAATATTGTTGAATTAGAACAACAAATGGAGAAAAATGAAGCTGCTAGCGTAAAAAAAGCTGATTTAATGAAACCTATAATGCCGATTATTTCAATAGAAATGCCAGACTGATTTAATTTTAAGGTAAATTTTGGAAATTTGTTAATAAAGAATTTATTAATTACACCAAAAATGATGGTTAAGGAATTGGTATTATTTATTAAAAAAGGTTTTAGAGGTGAGGTTTTTCTTAAGTAATTTATAGTGCAAGTTTTGCTGGTTATTTTCATGGAAAGTTTTGTTTTTTTTTTTGAAATAAACTTTAATGATTCATTATAAGTGAATTTTGGTACAATGTATTGTTAACTATAACTTTAATTATATGAATTTGGAACAAATATATATATAAATATAGATTATATACTTTCTATGTTAGAAAAGTGATTGTACAATATGGTATATACATATTAAATGTACGAAAATTTTTTATAGAATTACTATTAATGAAATATGTGATACAAAATGTTGCTTTTTGTAATTGTAAACGAATTTAATTACATTTTAATTAATATCAATTTTGTTAAAAACGAAAATGAGTTGATTTTTAATCATTTGGGTGCTAAAATTACCTATGACTGAAACAATTTATGTACTTATTAAATTTGTTAAAAAGCGCAAACTATTGTAGTTATAAGGTTATTTAAATAAGGAACATTTTTGTCAAAAATTTCTTATATTGCCAATGTCTACACCACTTTTTTGTATCACTATGTGGTAAATAAAAATTTGCATTTATAGTTTTTGTAACATACGTTTATATTCTATTGTAATAAATGTTGTTTAATTTTTTGGATTATTTAAAAAAGGCCTAATCGCTCTGTAACATTCGTTATGAGTAATTATAAAACTTTAATTAACGTTATTAAAATATGTTTACAAATCCTGACAAATAAAAATGAACACAACATTCTTAAAATATTTTATTTGTTTTATTTCTACATAAATATACATTTCATTTTCTTTGTAAACTAAATCTATAACACTTGTGTGGCTACACTGTTCGTAAAATAAATAAAAGCTCCTGTTAAATTAACGAATGTAGCACCAAGAAACACTTTCAACCATTTACCATCAACACTCACTAAACTGGCCGTAACTGGACCACATAAAATACCCGGAATTGTTGCAATTGTATTACTAATTGCAAATGTTGTGCCGGCATAATTTGGTGCCACATCAACATGATTACTCAAATGTCCAGCTGAATT
Organism: Oryzaephilus surinamensis; assembly: GCA_004796505.1. Taxonomy (NCBI): domain Eukaryota; kingdom Metazoa; phylum Arthropoda; class Insecta; order Coleoptera; family Silvanidae; genus Oryzaephilus; species Oryzaephilus surinamensis. The sequence goes on along the minus strand of SSSI01007061.1, from coordinate 13,422 downwards.
ACTAGCCGACAAACCCATCGATATACTTACCAATATAATGGCAAATGCCAAATGATCAACAACACAAAATATAGCTAGAAATAGGGCCGGCCCCACTAGTCCAATACTAGTCATTAAACGTCGTACATTCAACACGGACCAACTTTTATTTTGTAACAGTCCATCGGCTATATGACCACTAATTATACCAAATATTGAATTTACAATATATGGTACAGCTGTCAAACTTAAACTATGTGCACTACCGCCTAAATACGAGGCCAGATACGTTGGTAACCAATGCATTATGATGTACGAGGACCAATTCATGGCAAAGTGGGCCGTATAGATTGCCCACAACGGCTTACTAAGTATGAAATCGGCCCAACGTATGTTGTGCGAGATCACTTTCGGCATATGTAATGGAATGGACTCTTCGCCGGTATATGCATCTTCTGGATAGAAACAATACCACATAAATACCCATATAAAGCCAATGGCTCCGAACCAGTAGAAACACGCCTGCCATTCCAAGTGTGGGCAAAGTACTGAGGCGACGGTTTGACCCACCGAACCGGATGCAAGCAGATAAGAGAAGGCTCGTGAACGTTCTTCAACGGGAATGCTATGGGCGAATAAGTGAAAGATTGTTGGCAAACCTAACGAATGGAATATTTAAAATTATTTCTGTTTTTGTTTTGATTTGTGGGGAATTACCTAGACCTTCGGCGATTCCTAGAAATATTCTACACGCAATTAAAGCTGTTATACTAGATGCTAAAAATGGTGTTATAAATGTTGCAATAGTCCATAACAAAACACTACATATTAGAACGTTTTTTGCACCCAATTTCGTTGCCCAAAAACTTCCTACAATTCCAACAAATTGATAATAACTTGCATAGATAATGTTTTTGTTATCTTACCAAGAACTTGACTAGTAAAATAACCGAACGCAAATGCTGACAATATCCAACCTTGCGAATGTATGCTCCATTGAAAGATATTTGCCATTGGAACAATTGCTATAGGCATTATAACCCTGTCGGCACTGTTTATAAAATTTGCAGCACTACATAGTGCCACTATGCGAGAAGTCCTTGTAAACCAACGTATTCGAACCATGATTTTGTTTAAAATATTATTTCGATAAACATAGTAAATAGGATTTTTGATGGCACACGCAATCACTTAATTCATTTGTTATAGTTAGAATAACACTTAGAATAACATTATAGTCTGAGCTGTTATCTTTGGTAGTTTATCTTGGAATTACTATATTTATAATAAAAAAAAGGAATTTAATGATTATGACCAGCTGGCATGTCACAGTCACAACACCGATTGTCAAATATCGCATTCACCACAATCGCCATGGACTTAGTTACTTTTCATTTTATAGGGTTGTACAAACTTTAACATTTAATAAATTAAAAAAACATGGATTTTTTATACAAAAGAATTTAATTTTTAAATAATAAATTACATATTATATTGTAGTAAATCCTTAAAAAAATTTAAAAAAACTATGATTTAGAACTAAAGAAAAATAAAGTTGATATTTTTAAGCACTCTAAAAAACATGTTTTTTTCCTCAAATACAATAAAATATTTCTTGAATTCTATATTGGACATTAAGCATTTTTTGTGAATTTACTTTGTTCACTTACAAATAAGTTAAATTTTGGACACGTTAATATAGTAATACTATCATTATTATTTCTTTTAGGAGAGTAATTGCCTGATTTCGTTGCTATCCGCAGATTCTAAATAAGTTTTACCATCTGGAGCGGTATCGTTCTTTTTGGCACCTTTTTCTAGCAATAATTTAACACAATTTGAATGACCCTCCCAAATTGCGGCAAGCAGAGCCGATATTCCATGTTTATCTTTGGACTAGAAAAAAATTATACATATTAAACTGAAAACCAAATCTTTTATAAGTCCGTACATTCACATTTGCGCCAGCAGATATTAAATATTCTATAACATCCGCATGTCCGTAATCGGCTGCATATAAAATCAGTGGACGACCATCAACTTCTTGATTTACATCAACAGACTAAAAAATGATGATTATGTTAATGAGTCATTCGTTAGTGTTTTAATTAATTTTTATCATATTTTTACCACACCTTTTTCTCTATAATATCTTTTACTTGTTCTAAATCACCATTTTTGATTGCCCAAACAAAATCACTACTCATTTTTGATTAATTCCGGAAAAAAATTACGAATAAATATTCTTAACTTTTTTACCTGCAGCGGTGACAGTTACTGTCAAAAAATTTACAGTTGGCAAATTTGTACCAACTTCAAAAGTTCCTTCGTCATTCGATTGTTGGCAACACTGTTGAGTTTATAAAATTAACCTTACTTTTATGTGAATAAAATTCGTTTACTTTTTTTAATTTTCACATTAAAATTGTTGCTGTAAATTCAAAAGTGAACTCATACTACTTGTGAATTATGTCTTCTGGCTTAGATTCATTTGTAAATCGTATCCTTTTTTAATATTTCTAAATATATCATTTTTTTTCCACTGGCGGCTTTATATATTTTCTTAATTTGTTTAAAGATACTGTCTCTATTATAACATCAGATGGAAGAAACTTTATTGTTAGTACATCTTTATAGGGTTTATTAAAAATAATTTACCTATTCCAATTTTAGGGTACCCTAAAAGGCTTTGACCAGACAATAAACATTATTCTTGATGAATCTCATGAAAGAGTTTACTCGACTACAACAGGAGTGGAGCAAGTAATGCTTGGTTTACACATTATAAGAGGAGATAATGTGTATGTTTACAAAGTAATTAAATAAACTCTTAATTAATATACATAATTGCTAATTTTAGGGCCATAATAGGTTTAATTGACGAAGAAATGGACAATAGACTTAATTTAGCTAGTATAAAAGCAGAACCACTAAATGCGGTTGTACATTAGTATATAGATAGAATAATAACGTAAAATAATAACGAAACAAAAATAAAATTTAAAAGTATTTAAGTACATAGTTGTTTTATAAATTTATTTATTCAAAAAATGACAATCCGTCATTTAATAATATACACTTATATTTTATTCGGAATTTTTATACACGCTCGTAATACACTAAATGTTGGAACGGTACTTTTTACAAATATTGACTTATACAAGTCTTGTTGGTCCGCCGACGATATAGCTTTACTAACAGCTCGAATGATTTTCGAAGATTTAATGCCAAAACCTGATCTGATAGTTATCAATAACGACGAATTTGTGGAAGATATTATTTGTTATTTTAACACAATAATTCGTTTAATTCGTACATCTACTGATGGTAGAAATAAACATCTCACACTTCTAGCCATTACCGATTTATTAGGTGGATATTTGCAACATATTCTTTATCCGAACGCAAAATACGCATATTATGCCGGTGTTATTGGATTCCAAAGTGTTTTTAAAGTTAAGCAACTGTTTGAAGAGATAAAATGGTTTTTAAGGACAAACGGTGAAGGTTGGGCGATAGAAACGCACGATAGTACACATATATTTATTATTTAAAACATTTTTCAATATTTAACATTGTACTTCTTTAGCTTTTTGTCCGGAAGTTCCACCATTAACATTGAAAGCAACAAATTCATCAAATTCTTGTGATCGCATCATTTACTATGATTCATCAATTATGAAGAAACGTTCAACATCCGACAATAGCATAGAGATATTTATGCCTTTACCATTTTTCGATTCAAAAACAAATCCATCGGCAATTGCCATCCCTTATGTGCATTATTCTTTACGTAATATTGAAACACGTAAATCGGCTAATTTAGTCCAGAAATACTATGTAACGGCAATGAAATGTTTAAATGATAAAAGTGCTAATAAAGCTACAATGGACAAATTTCAAGACAATTTGTATACGTGGATAACGTATGATGTTGTCCCAAAATTACATGATGAGAAATTTTATGCTGCTTTCGGTGGTGTTTTAAGAGTTAGTGATGCCTTAGCTGCTGCAGGTCGACTTTAGTGTGTTAAAGAAATAATTTTTCTTTAAAATAAATCGTTTTATAGGTGCTAAAAAAGTTGAATTAACAACTGAAATTGGAGAAAGTGATTCGGACGATGCTAGTGGAACAGAAACTGCTCAAGCAATAACAGAGGTATTATATCCAGATTGGAATTTTAAATATTATGATATATTCACCTTCAAATTTTAAATAATTCCATGCACACATACAAAAATTTCATAATATAATTGAACTTGACCTGCAAACATTAATGAAGGGGGATTTTCTTTTGAATACACATCTTACATTATAAAATCTATGCCTTTAGGAGTTGATTTTGTAACATTTTTAAAAACTCCAAAATTGAGTAAAACAAATCTTAAAAATATAGGAGTAAATAATTATCATTTATATAAGTATTTCCTAAAAAATTAATGTTTCTAACTTTACCGTTTTTTTTTTTAATTGTAAATACGAAATGAAAAATTACTATAATTACTAACTACCATAATTATTTCACCTGGAAAACTTCACATATTCAAAATACATACTTATCCAAGAAGTTATGATTTGATATTTTTAAATTGTCCTCTTAACTCAGTAAATTTTAAATTTACTTGATTATAATATAAATGTTTTCTTTGTCTTTAGTCCAGTTCAGGCATAGGAAGATCCAAAGTAATTCTGATTATGATAATATGTATTCTATTATGGTTTATATTTGCAGTAATTTATATTTGTTATAAAATAAGCAAAGCCAATAAAGCGAATAGAGATTGTAAGTACAAAATGAACACATTCACATTTCAAAAAGAGCAATATTTATGTAATAAATCTTCTTTATATTTGTATTACACAATAGTTAGAAGCACTCCAACTAATACGTCCGAGTCAACAAGTTGTAAAAAATCAGGGGCATCTGTATGTGCATGTTCGTCAGATTCAAAATCCAATCGATTTTCATTTCTACCATCAAAAGCAACAATTTGTAAAAGGTAAACATTATGAAAGTGTTAATTGTTTCGTATTATTACAAAATGCGATTTGAATTAATTAGCGTTGGAACTGGTACTGAAGAGTCAGAGAAACACACGTCGAGTAAAAAAGGTACAATTTCGATAATTTAAATACAATTTTACAAAAAAAAAATTATAGGAAAGCGTTCAAAATCTTCTTGTTGTTGCGCAAAGTGTCCAGCTGTTATCGATACAGACCAATCAATGAAAAATTTACCATCCCTTGAAGAGATATCCGAGAAGGATTTTAAGAAGAATCGATCGTCATCAAAAAAAATATCGTTCGATGATTCAAGTATAACTAGCAAAGGAACAAGAAAGATTTGTGTACAGAGTTTGAGCACTTTTACAAGCAAGTCAAAAAATAAAATCGAAAGGTACCCAATTATGCACCGTAATTAAATAATTAATTTATGCCATTTGTTTTATTTTCAGTTCGAAACCAAGTGAAAAAAGTTCACAAGTAAATGTTTATTTATTCAATTTTCATTAATGTGTTCATTTTATGTTTCGTTACAATCTTTTTTAGGATTTAGAATGTTGGTGTCCGTACAGTAATGATTCTACTTATTCCGGAGCGACTGCTTCCGACTTATCGAGGTAATATGAATAAATTACCTTTAAATAAAAAAAACACTATATAAATACATGTTTTTATTTGATACGTAATCTGTATGTCATCCTACGCTTTTTTTATCCTTATTTGCGAACGTTTATTTATTTGCGCACAATTAACATTTTTATGCGAATTTACGTATACGTTGGGCGCCTATTGATAAGAAATGATTGACGATTGCATTGTACTTTTATTGTTTTTTAGCTCCCACAATAATTCGAATGTTTATCAAGTCAGCGTTCTTAGCAATCCATTGTCCGATAAAACGAATATTTTTGGATACGATTTTCATACGACCACTTCTGAAAGCAGTCCAGATGATGACTTAGATTTCGATCTAAATACAAGTCTATCAACTACCAAATAATTTCTATTGTGTTGTAGAATAAAAAGATATTTAAAATATGTATTTTTCTTTTAATTCAGTAAAAATAACTTTTTTATTGCAAAAATAACCACATTACAAAACTGCATAATTATGCAAATAATACGACAGTAATACCTATAAATTTTTTTTGTAACTCTAGTATATTAGAAAGTAAAATCTATTTTTAAAATGAATTGTAAAGTAGCAAAATTTTTTTAAATAATAATAAATTGAAGTGTACTGCTGACTGCTGCGGGCAGCATTCTGTAAATGTAAGTTGATGGTAAAGTGCGTCGATATTGTGCGCACCGTTTTTAATAATCAAAGTCGCCATATTGCAAACTGTCTAATCAGAAATTTAAGTAAGTAAATATACAATTTTCCACGTATACGTACAGTTTTTATTCAATATTTGTACATTTTTTTCGGATTATATTGTAAATTACGTGTAAGTACATGTATGATTCATATAAAATATGTGATATTTAACGAATAATTCATTGTAAGAATTTTAATTTAAAGGACTATTGCATAAAATTCTCCTCTCGGACAATAGCTCTCGTCTCTAGAAATTATTCCTGTTGATGAGTTATTTTTATTAAAATCGAATTAAATGTATTTTTATCACATGATCAATGTTTATAACAATCGAATTAACGTTGTACGGGTTATTTCCAGACCAAAATTTTTTTATTAAAAACACAACCATTTAAATAAATTCATCATTCCTACTGGAAAAAATTCCTACATGGCAGTCAGTTTGACAGATGTTCTAAATTTTTTGACAATTTCAACATATTTATTGTATCTTGAATTTCGAGACACGAATAACAGTTATTTTCAAATAATATACAGCTCTTTGGTTCCATTTTTTAATTAAACAATTTTTGTATTGAAAAAGAATTCGCGGAAGTTGTATGATTAATAATTTGGTATTTTTACGTAGACTTAATTATCTGTCGACAGATACGTTTCAAGTTGAATTGAACTGTAATAAAGGTTTAATTTTTAAATTTTAATAAAATACATGTTTATTTTGTAGGTGTACGGTTGCAAATACTAAGCGTATCGAAAATGTCTGTTTTGAATCAAAGTGGTGAAGAACAAGTGGAATGTCCATTGTGTATGGAGCCCCTTGAAGTGGACGATCTGAACTTCTTCCCCTGCACTTGTGGATATCAGGTCCGTATACACAATAAACAATAATCTAATGCATTCTTTAAACTACCCACAATTTGATTAATGATGAAATGTCATTAACACTTGACATTTAATTGTTTTGTGGGTAGGAGGATTGATTTTAGCGTTCCAACCTTTTGTTTAAATTATATTTCATATATTTTCCATTTGTTATACAGTTATTTTTCCCATCTTTCAATTTCCAATTTAATCTAATGAAATTTCTAAATTATATTTTATAAAAATGCAGATTCTTTTACAATACAATCCAATTTACAATTTTTTCTCAGTGTTCCCGTTTTATAAATACAATACATAATTTATTATTTACAGTTTATATGTTTCGTTCAATTATTTATCAAATTGTTTAAATTTTGTTTTAATTAGATTTGCCGTTTCTGTTGGCACCGTATCCGTACCGATGAGAATGGTTTGTGTCCAGCATGCCGTAAGGCATATTCGGAGGATCCAGCCGATTTTATTCCACTATCTCAAGAACAAGTGGCTAAATTGAAAGCGGAAAAAAGACAACGTGACCAACAACGTAAAGCTAAATTAAGTGAGAGTCGCAAACATTTGGCTAGTGTACGTGTTGTACAAAGAAATTTGGTATTTGTTGTTGGTTTACCAATGCGTTTGGCCGATGCTGAAGTACTCAAAAAACATGAATATTTTGGTAAATTCGGCAAGATACATAAAGTTGTTATTAATCAATCTACATCATATGCTGGTTCACAAGGGCCCAGTGCAAGTGAGTAGAAATTTAAATGGAAAAACTCAACTGAAAATAAAATTATGTTTACAATTAGGTGCCTATGTGACGTATGTGAAAAGTGATGACGCATTAAGGGCCATTCAAAGTGTTAATAATATAACAATTGATGGTAGATTGATTAAATCAAGTTTAGGTACTACGAAGTATTGTTCACATTTTATGAAAAATCAAACTTGTCCAAAGTCTGATTGTATGTATTTACACGATTTTGGTAAGTTGATCAGAATTTAAGAAAGTTTACATTATTTTTACAATTTAGACATAAAAAAAAAAGAGAATATTATATTGTCCTTGATATTATCTTTGTACCGCATACTTTATTAGTGATTTTCCATTAATTTAAGGAGATCCGGAGGCTAGTTTTACGAAAGAACAAATGCATGCTGGAAAACATCAAGAATATGAAAAGAAATTACACGAAGCGCTTCTACAACGTACTACTCATAATACAAATAATAATACTAGTTCTACAACAACAATAACAACAACAACTACTACGACAACGGAAAATAAATCACCACCAACAGTTAATAAATTGCCTAAAGAAACGCCACAATTATCTACTACAGCAACAACAACTTCATCGTCCACAATTTCAAGCAATTCGGGTACAACAGTATCAAATAATAATGGTACAAATAAAGATTATTGGCCACAATTAAATTTAGAGAAAGATAAAAAAGAAAAGGACAAAGCAAAAAAAGTTAAAACGAAGAATAGTGTTGAAAAGAAAAAGGATACAACAACAACATCAACAACTGTTTATAATGGAAAAATAAACGATAAAACGGAAAAATTGTATAAAATTGAAAGTATGTGTGCTAAAGTGTTGTTCATCTTAGGTTTATAATATTTAAAATGTAAATGTTTAAAGCAAATGAAGATACAGGCACGTCAACATCATCATCGCCGCCAACCAGTCTTGAATCGGACTCTCTATTAGCTGAAATACTTCCACCACCACAACCACCGCTGACAACAACAACAACAACGCCATCATCAAAATTACATTCAGTTATAAATGATAATAGCAGCTTTTTCTCATCAAATACGTTCCAGAAAATCACGTTAGAACATCAAGGTGGTGATCAAATTGAACAATCTGATGGACATACGGAACAAACACCATCAATTTTAACAGATACATTACCCGTTATAAATACAACCGAAGATTGGGCGGCAGCGTTTGGTTTCACTGGTCAAACAGAACAAATAGATAATATAACAAATCAAAGGGAAATTGTTAAAGGGCCGCTAGAAACGTTCGGATTTTCACTTAATCATGATAATGGATTTAGTAAAGGTACAATAGTAGTAAGATAGATTTTTATTTATCTTAGGTGTTGCTGAAAAATATATTATGTTTTTGTTATAATAAATAATTTAGCTGATTTTCCATAGTTTTTTGGTGTTGCTGTTTATATCGTAATATAAGAAAACCGCAACGCCGCACTAACGAGTTTATAAATTCAAATTTAATTTGTTGTTTTTTTGTTTTTTTCTTTTCATCATTTAGGAACAAATAACTGGTTCAATGCGTATGATAAATTACATGAGAATTTGGCAGATGTATTACATAATAAAACAAATGGTTTTAACTTTAAACAAGATCTACAAAATACAACAACACACTTACCAAATGGTTTAAATGGTTTAGATCAAAGTATGAGTAAATTTTTCATAGACTTTCAAAAAAATAATAAAGAAATTCCACCAGCATACACAAACGGTTATAATGGTGTACATTTAAATAATTATTTTCCAAATGCATCAGTACAAAATCATGCTGAACGTATGCTATTATTACAACAGAAACAATTAAATGAGCAATTAAGGAATTTAAGTATTGGAAAAGATTATATTACAAATAATACACCGTCTATATATCAAAATGGTACATCAAATACAACATCGGCACAACAACAACAACAACAACAACAACAACATCATTACGTTAATGGTGACATACAACATAATGGCAGTTATGATAATTTACATGGACAATTGTTTGGTAATTCAAGTATTAAACAAAATACAAGAAACTCAGAAGATGAATTAGATTTTGATCCGTTTCAAGAAACACAAAAAGCATTTGCTGAACTTATGGCCAATGAACAGGATATTAAAACACGCACCGCAGGTAAAAATATTTTAGATAGAGTCTGTTAAACACTGATTTGATGGAGTGTTTTTTCTTTAAAGGACGTAATAATCAAGTAAATGGGGTTATACATAATCAAAACAGTGGCCATTTGCCGCCACCACCCCCAGGTTTCGTACAACCAAACAATACACACATGAATTCCTTTGGTAAGATGGAAAAATTATGTATAATAAAGGGTTTATTTTTTTTTTATTTTTTGTATTTTTAGGTAGTAAAATATTACCTTTTTTAAATATGTCAAATAGTCAACAAATTACAAACACAACACAAAATAACTGGCCTAGTAGTTATAATACACAGTTACAACAGCAACAACATAAAAGTAAATACAGCATAATATTTATTATGTTTTAGTATTATTTTTTTAATAATAAAATTTTATTTTTTTGTATGTTAATTTACAGATTTAAGTAACACATGTAATGACTGGAAAGTATTAGATCCAGCGATATTAACGTCTAGCCGTCATTATCCGTTGGCCAATATACCAATTAGAGAATCATTTTCAAATATACAACAAATAAATACACAACAACAGCAGCAGCAACAGCAACAGCAGTTGCAAAATAATCGTCCGTACGATTTTACAACAAATAATACATTCTCAAATTTTACACAACTACAACCAAATTTCAATAATTTCACACATTTAAATACACAATCAAACATAAATTGGTTTAGTAGTGATCTAAATTCACAGTTGTCTAGCCCACCAGGTTTTAGAAATAGTCAAACATCTAAACAACAGGAATGCTAAATAAAAAAAATTATGTACCATTTGTTTCGTTTATTGTATGGATCACTTTTTCGTTGAAAACTATTTTAAATGAATAAAATTTCTTTATATTATGATTACTTTTTTAGAAATTGTCGGTTTTCCCCGTTGATTTATTATATTATTATGTGTATCTATATATATATTGTGCAATATATGTTTCTCATTATTGTTATAACTATTTTCTTTTGGAATCAGTAGTAGTGTGGAAAAGCACGATGAAGTGTGTTGTTTAGAACTTTTTATTCAAAAAAAATGGATAATGATATGCTGTATAATGTATTAAAAAAGTTTAATAAAATATGGAAACCTGGTCCATACATAATGTGAATATTATACTATAATAAAGTACTCTAAGTGCTTTATTTTTATTATAAAAAAAAATTTAAACGTGGGTGCTTGGCCATCAAACTACATAAGAAACAAAACTAATATAATTATTATTCAGTTGAGTAAAATTCAGAAAATATACAAAATTATAATATTAACAAGGTGTTTTATTTTATCATTTTGTCTAAACCTTTAATTATCTCGTTTTATTTCTTGTGGACTTTAAAACGAATACAAGGTACGCCCTTAATTAGCGTGTTCAGGTTAAAATTTAAATAAACAAATAACTTGTACATATTTTTAGATTTATATATTTAAAAATGTTTTCTCTTTCGCAATGACTACAGTTTAAATATTTTGAAAAACGCTCAAATTGAATGAATAAATAAATACATAAATTTAAAAAACCTAATATACATATACAGTCAATATTTTACTCACATACAGACTTTGGTATAAAAAAATGCCGATTATTTAGTCTTATTTAAAAAATAATATCAATACATACATCGTCAAAGTATAGATTTCCCTTTTTGTATACAATTATGATTATTTTAGATATTAATACAAAATATATGTTTGCTTGTTTGTGTGTTTTGTGTATGTGTGTGATGTTAAAGATACATTTTATAATTTAGATACTTTATTATTAAGTAAATAATGGTAAATTGTGAAAGTGGTAGCCTCTTTTACCTTTAGCAGCTAAATAAATATAAACAACATGATATGCTCCTGGAACGAAGCATATGAAACCAGCCAAAAGAAAAACGGATCCTTGTAGGCCAGAACGCGGTTCGGCCATTGTGAATGTTCCAGTAGCTAGTAGACCAACCCCGATTATTAAAAGAGTTGTTGCTGCCAAAACCATTCGCCAATTTTCTCGTACTTTTGGGTGTTTCAAACACGATCGACTGTAATTTTCCTCATTTGAACAGTCGTAGTAGTCTTGTATTAAAGAATCACTATCTCTGGATGTGTCGCTAACCAATTTGTAGCTTCTACAATAAATTATGTACGTAAGAAATGTTTTATTTCTGGTTTTATATGCTTACCTTCCATTTTCAATATTCACACTGATATGGTCACCTTGACCAATATTTCGATTTGATGGTGATGTTTTCGAAGTTGTTGTAGAGCCGTACACCTTTATAGCTTCATCAGTTTCCTCTTCAAATGCATCATCTATTGAAAAACGTTTTTGTTGTTTACCATTTGAATTTGATAAAGAAAATTGAGATGACATTGTTTTGTTAGGTTATATCCGTATGATACATTAAAATTTCAGTAATTTTACGTCATTTTAATTAAAATTCAAAACATTTACTTAAAGAATACATTAAATTTAGGACGGAATTCTTTAAATGGAATGAAAAATTTGATTTTAATTGTATTCATAAAACTTTTGCATAAAATGTCACTACGATTTAATTATTTATTGTAGAATTGCTAGCTTCACATTAATACAAGCAGTGCGGTACAAGTTTTAGCAATTTCTAAAAACCCTAGGAACACCCTAGAATTGTATCACCTTAGGTCTGTTCGGACAAGCCGTTAGTGGACTATCCAAGCGATAGGTCGTCAGCTCCGTACTGCTTAGATACGTTTTAATATACATTAGAAAGTCAGACCGAACGGTTTTTTTCCAATGCGCATGAGTCGTATCGTTTGTAAACGATAAACAGCTTTGTCCGAACAGACCTCTTGTTCTGCACTTGCGCACTACGTTTGTATTAAGTACATAACCTAAAAAAATATTGTAAAGTTTTTTGTTAAAAATATGAATAAAAATCTTTAAAATTGCACGAGTAGTGAATTATTTATAAATGATTACTTAATTTCTTATTTTAAGTGCTTAATATTTGACTATTAAAAAACTATAGTTGTTGGACCAATTTTAGCAAATAAAAATGGAAAGCGACTGTGAAGAAATCGTTGACGATCCCATGGAAATAGACGAAACAATTCCAAACACATCCCAAATAATTGAACGAAAATCTAGGGACTCTCTTGAGGATTCTCCAGTTATAACGGTTGATCTGAACAAGATGTCTCCAAAAAATAAAGATCCAGTTGATATAGTCGTTCTAGATGACGATGACGAAGAACCCCCAAAGAAAGATTCCACTAACGCAACACCTGTTGTGGAAATTATTGATTTGGTTGAAAATAATCCGACAAGTAACCGCTGCTTAAATCCAAACTGTACAAATTCGAA
>SSSI01007059.1:10821-21155 GCA_004796505.1 Oryzaephilus surinamensis | reverse complement strand
ATATTGTTATAAATAAATTATACCCTTCGTGTTTTCAGTATATATGAGCCCTTTCCTTACAGTTAGTGAGGGTAGATATGAAATTTCTAATGTAACTCTTAATTAAAAAGTAAATATACCAACGTCAACATACATAAATGCTTTTCTCTCATTTTGCCAATGTGGAAATTCTTGGAAAGAATGTTGAAAATATGTTTGTTGTCGTTCATAGGCGTTGAAAACAAAATGTGGTGCTTTGAGAAAATTATTTTTTCCATGTTTTTTCTGGTTGTGCACGTAGCTTTCATGTTGTCTAAAATAACATGAACCGAAATGAAATTTAAAATTAAAATAATAATATTTCACAAAAAAAATGTTATCATTTTACATACGAGTGCAATTTATTTAAATGTCAAGGAAAATGTAAGGATTAAGAAAGAAAATTTGCGCGTGTATGAGTTAAACATGAGGTCTGTTCGGACAAGCCGTTAGTGGACTATCCAATGGATAGGTCGTCAGCTCCGTATTGCTCAGATACGTTTTAACATACATTAGAAAGTCAGACCGAACGGTTTTTTTCCAATGCGCATGAGTCGTATCGTTTGTAAACGATAAATAGCTTTGTCCGAACAGACCTATGATAAATCTGCGATTTTTATCGTTTTAACGTAATATTTCAATAATGGTTTTATGGATATATAAAAATAATTTTATATTAAACATGAGGTGCTTTTTATTTTCGTTTACGAAATATCAAATTAGAATAAAAAAAACTTCATATACATATAACCTTTTTAAAATGTTATTGCGAAAGAAAATGTGTACACATGTACGTAGTTTAAAAGAAAAACTTTATGAGACACAAGAAAAATGGAATATAAAGGGTATTTCGATTATGTATACATGTTCAAAAATTAATTTCCCTCAAGGATACTGTTTGTTTTCCGTTCCTTTTTGCAGCAATATACCTACTACTGTTTTAAACAACTTGAAACGTTTTTCTCTTCTTTACATCATATTTGAAAATATCATGATAGAAATTTAATAAGGACAATATAAATACTTTTAAAATTTGATAAATATTATTAAAATCCAAGACATTGAAATCTATATATAGAAATAAAGAGATGAATGTATACAAATAAAGTTCTTTTAATCGATTCCTAAGATCTGAGAGTAGGTACTCATTTTTAATTATCTATTTAATTTTCTCATAAATTTTCAATGACACTGTCTTTGATTCGAGCATCTATTATTTTATCTGTTCGACAAAACTTTTACTGACACATAAAAAATGTAATGTATCATAAATAACAAAGTTTTTACTATTTGTTTGCGTTGATTAAAATTTCGACATGAGAAAAGTGTCTTGTAGGCGCCAAGCAGATGATGTTGAAAACTTATTTTCGAAAAGTTTAGAGAATTAATTTGAAGAAAAAAAATTTCACAATTTCCACAAAAGTGTGAGCAATTCACTTGAAATGAATTTTTAATGACTTATGTGACTGAAAACTATTTAACTAGTATAATAATAGCATTATACAGTAATTTAGACTGTGTATACAGTATTTCTAATTGCTTTATATACAAATGTGCCCTTAATATTCCACTACCTAATATTGGCAAGCTCATAAAGCTGTCCTAGCGCTTAGTTAAACTTAACACTTAATCAAAAACCACCTACCAGTCGCATGAATAAGTTATTAGACTGCGGATATAGAGAGGAATATAGTGCATTTGCTTTATAACTTGGTGTGTGTGTTGGGTGATAATCCTGAAGGAAGAAATGTAAACATTCTGACTGTCTAATGTATGTTTATATAAAGGTATACAGTATGTAAAATGAACCAACATTTCCTTTATTTGACTTTCCGTTGAAATGTATGTCTTCCATATAGAATAAAACTGTTTCTTTAATATGACAGTAATTGAAAACTTGTATATGTTCATTTAAAACAACACCATTTTTTAGATGTATGGAAGATTCGAAATGAGCAACAAATGGAAAACGGCTAGTAAAAAACCAGAACAAGATTAAATTAAAAAAATTAATGAGACATTTACAAAGCCCTTAAGCTCATTCTGTAGGTAACTGTTTTCCATATAAATGGTAGATTTGTTTTGTGGTATTTAATGCAATAATAATCGTATATCTCTGTCCGGTATATACTTACCTCTGGAGCAATAAAACTTAAAAATGGTTTATTACTTTTTACGAACCAGTAGATGAATAGGCAATATTTAAGACAGTGAATAATATTGTCAAATTCGTCAAATTAGTTTAAGAATGATACAATTGCTTATTTAAGTGTTTACACCGCAGAAGTATGGTCGTAAATTCTAAGAAATTCTTTAGAAATTATAATCTTAGCAAATTATGATAACTCCCTAAATATACGTATTCTATTTTTCACCAAATATAATCCATACTTTATATTTTTTCGACTTTCTCTTCATAATTGTGACATTTACAATCACAGCGGCAAGTATACAGACTTTATGCATTTCTTTTTCATTGTACTAAACCAAATTGACTTTGGCATTTAACAGTCTCTTTGGCCTAAATGGCACATTATAAATTTTACATAACTCGTTAACAAACACATTCAAAACCATACAACGGTAATTTATAATTTAATTCATTCGTATCTCATCACTTCATCAGTGTAAAATTAAAAATTAAAAATTCATATAATATTTATGTTTGGTACTATAAACATAATGTACAAAATATCCTAAAACCACAATGTATACATGGATTTCGGTGGTTTATAACGAAAGGGCTAGTTGTATATACGAAATTGTTTAATATTAAACGAATGATTACTGTTAGATTGTTAAATTGAAATATAAAATATTTTATGAGCGAATTAAATTCTAATTACATTGATTATTATAATTGTTACTGATATACCAAATGAGATTCAAGCCCTTATTGCAATAATAAATTTTAACAGATGTATTATTTTTTCAAAATTAATTAAAATTTATGAGATTAGGTTCTTCTGATGGTATAAAAGGAAAGTCCATTTAAACTCTTCATTTCAATTACAGAATTTAGAAATAACGACTTAACGAAACCTTTTTTTATATTCTTTAATTGATGAATGTATGAATATTTCAAATTTGATTCAATCAATCAATCAAAGTGCTTATTTTTCATTGTGTGAACAATTTTTGTGTGAATAGGGACGTCCCGACGACATTTACTCAATAACAAATTCCAAATTTGTCTATCTTGAATATTGATCGACGACAACAAAACTGTTAAGAACTTAACACAATGTTTAAGAAAATAAATTACTTTGTTTGTTGAGTAATTCATTCACTCTTCCGTTTTATTTACGCAAAAAAAGGAAAAAGGTTGAAAAACTGCACAATTTTCCAGCCAAATAAATATTCGTAGAAAATTTAGACAGTGATAAAATGAATTTTTAATTAAAATGTAAATTAAAACATATGGACGTTTTTCATTAAAATTGTGAACTTTTTTGTTACAAATGTTCATGGTTGACATTAATATAGTACGAGTAAAGTACCAGTATTTTTGTTTCTTTAATTGTATAAATTTTAATAAAATAGGAGTATTATTTACATTTGCTACAAAGTCGTATTTTATCTATATAATTCAAATTCCGGAAAGGATTTTCTTTGAAGCCAGGACATTTTTCTGCTATCCATGTAAACTCATTTCTGATTTAAGATTTGTTTATGCAAAGTTCTATTTCTACTTTTCTAAACTTTCTATTACAAAACACAATCTTATTCGTCTGAACTTTTTTAAAAACAGTAAAAAATCGCTAGCTTTTTAAATCATCTCTTTTTAAAATACAACGAAGAGAAATTAATAGTGCATAAAATATTAGGACGTATTCTGTTTGTCGAACACACTAGCATTTTTTGTTCAACGAGAATATCATTAATTTTAATGAAAAATCAAACAGTCTAAAAATGCTGTAAAATATTAACGTGCAGTTTTTCACTAGAAATGAAAAATGATACTAATTAGGATTGTTTTCAAAATACTGTACGAAAAAAAATCAATCAGCCCATCAATCGAAAGATGAAATTAATGAAGTTGGTAATTCCATTTCATAAGAAAGAAAAACAAAATAGATTTATTGTGGTGTAACAAATAGTTACAAACAAGTTAGATAATTTTTCTGCCGGATTTTCGTTATATATCCAATAAATTGTCAGCTGTCTGTTGTTTGAATTCACAAATGTTGAATTGAACGATACGATATATAGAAGATATTTCACATCATATTTTCTTTTTCTTCACACTTGACGCCTTTTGTTCCATTTCATATAATAGCGCTGTTTTAGAACACATTCAAGACATCCTTTTATTGAATTATATATTTTCTATCCATGAATAATAATGTTGTAAGATTTATATATTTTTCATCTTGTTCCAAATTGATCTTTTATTACAAATTGTAGGTGTAATAATAAATAAATTTTCTATTAAATTTGGTTATTCATCCAGCAACCGACCAATTTTATATATAAATTACAAATAATCATTGTCTCAAAATTTGTGTGGGGGTTCCAGGTAAAGTCTAATAATTTAACTGCTTTTAGGCACATTTCGCACTATGGGGTGGTAGAAATTGATTGTTCTATATGGGTAGGAGAATACTTGATTATTTCAGGAATATTAGCTCTGTTGTGAGGCAATTAATTTCTATCAAGTGCTATATTTGACTTCTAATAGCTGTAATCGTTGCAATGTAACATTATGTAACTTTACAAACAATATTTCATATTGCCTTATTCAATGTGTATATTTATGTGTGTGCGTGCGTTCAATTGTACAAAGACAAAACTTCCAAAATTTATTACATGGCGCAGTCGTTATAATCAACTGGGGTATTCTAAAGTCACCAAGGCCCTTTAATGACATGAAACAACTTTATTCACATGTACACGAATTATTACTCTATTATTTTGTTTGATTTTTAATAAAACTTTAAAAAAACACATTGAAATCGTAATGTAAATGTTGAACTTGAAACAATTAGTAAGTTTTGCATTAAAACTTTAACCTCTGGTATGTTATTCTAATTTGTAAGTAGGTATTAAGATAACTAGATATAAGATAACGTACAACTAAGAAGTTAACATGACTTAAAATGGGCAACTCATTTATTTAGTTTAAGTTCTAAACTTCTGCATTACAAAACTCTTATTTTAACGTTTATATAACGTATATAAATATAATAAAAATAAGAAAGTTTCGTTTCAAGCACTTGAAATGAAACGTGTTGTTTTGTTACAAGTTAATTGTTGAAAATAATAAAAACAAATCAAATGAAATGTATTTTTATAACCATTAAAAATACTGTAATATGGTTTCAGTTTGATTGTAAATTGTAATATTATGAAACCAAATAAACGTGACGTAAATTTTTAATAATATGTTTACAAAAATAGTGTAAAAATCGTTGAATAATAAAAAGGCACACCTTTTTTCGTGAAAATGGGACCGACAAGTCTTTCTGCAACAATTACAGTGTTTGGTATTATGTGCAAAGTTAATATTTGCATTTGGGCCCCGCTTGTTCAACAGGTAGACATAATACAGGCTCCTTTCTGGCCAACTTTGCATGTATAAAAATGCAAGAACTAAAACTGGAGTGACATAAAACGGATTCACTCAAATTGCAAGTCCTGGTTGATGAAACAGGCACGATCTTTTTTTCATTTCGACTTCTTCAACGTCATGTAAGGATTTTGGTGATTACTGTTGAGTGACGGGAGCGGGTGCGTCGGGGTAATGATGATGATGACGACATCGTCATTGGCATTCTTGTAACCTAGGCAGCAGCAGCAGAAAAAACGGCACAGAATGGTAGTCAGCATCATCAGACAAAGGAATCTGAACGACACACAGTATTGTATCGATTTTCTTTCGAAATATACGCTACTGACATTCTTAAAGCCAATATAAAATATAAGATTTTTCGTGTATGTAAAAAGGACTATTAGGGACACTTGTAAAAAGAGTGGAACAACATACGAATTGAAGAAAATAATCAGGATTCGTTGTTGAACATTTTTCTCCACGATTGTACAATAAGCCAACCGTGTAACAGTTTTGATGATGGACTCGATTGCCTTTTTTATATACATGAAAATGGTGACAACCGTTGAAAATTGCCCATTTTCGAACGAATTGATTGCACTATGTTTCAAAAGTATATTTTCATTTATCTGTACGATTTTTTTTATAAAACTTTAGAATTAAGGATCCACAAAAACGATATATTTGGCTTGGAAAAAGTTTTCTTTGAAGCTAATTTAAGATAGCAGATAAATAAGAGAAAAACTTAATCATAAACGACTGTATTTTTATAACTGAAGTATTATTTCAATTTTCGCAAAGTGTATGCTAAAATACATCAATCAAATGAAAGACAAACAAAACGAAATAATGAATTTTTGTTTCAAAATACAAAACTGATCGAGTTGTATAGGTGAACTGTAAAATTGGCAAACGAACGATAATCGTAAATAAAGTATATAGAATATTCCGTTTTGGATTCCAGTTAATCGATTCATTAGTAATTTAATAAAGTACGATATGGCATATCACGTGAACTGTGCAACTCAACATTGGAAAAAGGAAAGCCATGATTATTTTAATATATATCTACAAACATACTGGTGTATTGGAAACCCAATCAGAGTGCAACGACTTTCTTTTACATCGTTAAAACAATAAAAAAATGAATTTCCCTTTGTTCTTTTCGACCGCAGATTTTTAACAACTAAAAATATCTTTCAAAAATAAAACCAACTTCAAAAAAGAGTGTTTGGATTTCATTAAAATTTATTTTTAAACAACTTCAATAAACCTCTTACAATGAACATAATATATGCATTATTTTATTACCTCTTCCATTTTTATACGTATAATATTGGTCGTGTATAAAGTTATAAAATAACTTATACATGCATGTTTCTGCTATGGAAAATGAGCCACAATTGACCCATAAAACCACGAAAATTGTACTTTTACGTTGAAGATGCGTAAAAATTGTTATGTTTAAGATATTATTTAATAATAATGACGTTGAAAAACGTGTATACATCATTTTTATTATAATGTGTCTAAGATAAAAGTAACGAATATTTGTTTGGCAAACGAAGCACTTTTTTATTATCATTACATTATAAAATTGGCACTAAACTAGTTAAATTTACTAATTGTTTATGTGATTCTTTGGAAATTCCGTCAATATAAATCGAAAAGAGCAAATAAAATATTACTGTTGGACACTGGCCATTTAGTACGTGTAAACAAATCAATCAAACTCTATATTCCACCTTTACGTTTGTTCTATTTTTAGTACATAGAGTTACTTGGAAGAGCAATTTACATTTTCCTTTCATCTTCGAATGTGTGAGAAAAATATATTTATGTGAATGTATTATATATATGTAGGTATCATTTACGAGTAATCGAGAATGTATGTGAAAAGCTACTTCTATCTACAGGTATATTCCTAGATAAAATAATATTTTTTAGTTTTGTTATTCCATTCTTTGGCAAATGAAAAATAAATTGAGAAAAATATTTTCCAATATAGCTTGTGTACATACATACATATATAGATGTATTTATAAATTTCTCAAAGGTGAAAACATATAAAGTACAATGTTTATCAAACGTAGTTAATTAAACTTTTGGTAAATAAGAATCTCACCCACTGTATTATTATTAATTATATGGTTACAATGAAACTGTAAAATCTTTACTAAAAACATGTTTCATTGTTAGATATAAGTACAACAGTGGAAAAAAGTAGTAAATGTAATTTTCTCATTTCATGCACAGCATTTGTACAATAATAGCAAGCAAAATTGTACAACTTTAGCGATAAAAACATTCATAAAACCCAACAATGGTACTTTTTACGTTGTAACTTTAAATCTTCATTAGTTTTTATATTAGGAAATTCATGTATATCGATATCTAGACTAAATATATGTATCAAAGTTATTTTTGATTAATATTGTCCATATGGCTGACAGGGGAGACCGGGGCAAATTGGATCAGCGGGTAAACGAGCATATTTACCTTGTCGAAGGCACTGGGCCTGTGGCATCGGGGTTCCCGATGTTCCGGCTCCATGTGTGGGCCGGAGTGAGGGTGGCAGAGGGGGGGCCGGGCAGCCGGGCAGGGGCGCACACCTCTAGCCGAGCTCCATGGGCGAGCTCTGCCCCCGCCCCATCATGCCCACACTCACCCCCACATACAACCAACAACTGCAACAAAAAAAAACAAATTACTTCAAAAAAATTGCACCATTTGACATTTTGTGCTTTAATACTGTGGAATGGTATGACATTTTTAGTTTCAACATGACGAAACAATTTTCTATGGAATGAAAAACGTGAAGGGAATTGTCTGGAAGGGAAGTTGATGAATGTAAATGGCTGGACTGTGCTTTCAAGAGTTTTTCTTTTGGTCAATCGTGGTTTGTTTATAAATTTGATACATTCTGCTTATCTAAAGATACATTTTTCGAGGAAATGGAAACTTTTCGTGAAAAATTTTTCAGTAAAAAAAGTAAAATAAACTACTGCAATATATCTGCTGTATTATAAATATATGCATAATTATATGGATAACGTATACAGTGTAAAAAATATTGTATGTAAATCCTAATTACAAAAAAATTTACATATCATTAATAATGGAATGCGTTTTTATTTTAGCGGTTTAATTAAAACTGTTGTTAAAAATTTGTAAAATATCGTATATTTTGATTTGGTATTAGAAAAACAACTCCCATGAGTTTGTTCTTGTTTTTATCGCTGTTTCCCATAAATATTTTATAAAGTAATAAAAGTATATACAAAATTTCGTATAAAGTTTACACACTTTCTACGATTCACGCACATTTCCATCACCATTTCTCCTATAATACAGCATTATTTTTGAATTTTTCATCTTAGATCCTTTTATACTGTACAATTTGATAAATATTTCTTGAAATTCCAAAACGTTTTAATTAACATCCTTCCCTGAATCGTGTGATGAGTTCACAGAAACGGAAAAGCAATATAAAGAGCTGGAGGTGATAATGATGTTGATGATAATGCTAAAATGGTGATGTGCACAACATCTTGGCATGTCACCTTCTACCATTTACCCCATTATTATCGTTTTACGATGGAATGAGGACAATTTTTAATCTAGTACCTGATGTCTAATAAGACACTTTATATTTTATTATTTTTTATATAAAACATAATAAAAAGGGCTTTTTGTTGCTGCAATAAACGAAACTTTTCTTTTGTATATAAATGTATGCTTATAATGTGTGTTTTTTCCACAAAAGTTTATATTCAACAATAAAATCTCAACAAACGACAAATGCAACACACCGAGAGCTTTTTACGAAAAACTGGAGGATAATCGCTTTTTTAGCTACGTTGACCCTAATAAGTAAGTACATAGTGGTGGCATGTTTTGACATTAATTTTTATAATACGAGTTTCCTTTTATGAATTAAATTGGACGTAATTTACATAAACGAATACATATGTATATAAATTTAAGCACAGAAAATTGTTACTTTGAAAAGAAATTCGAATTTGAAACATTTTTGTGTGAATAAAGCAAGCAGAAAGATTACAATTAAATTGTGCCATTTACAACAAACTATTAAAACAGTACGTATTTTACGTCGTCAACGCCAGATAAAATCATGTGATGGTTTTTATTTCATTTGGTGGATTGTGCGGGGGTGGATGATCGATCAGTGAATAAATTGTAATTACAGATAGAAAACAATGAATGAAATGAAACTATGTACTTAAATCAAACAGGATAAAAGTGATAACGAATTTTTTCGTCATATTTTTACGTCAGCTTTTTACCCTATACTGTTATTTTATCGTCTTCAAGAAAGGGTATTGTGAAACATACTTGTAAAACCATTAAAGTCAATTATCGATCAGTGAATAAATTGTAATTACAGATAAAAAACAATGAATGAAATGAAACTATGTACTTAAATCAAACAGGATAAAAGTGATAACGAATTTTTTCGTCATATTTTTACGTCAACTTTTTACCCTATGCTGTTATTTTATCGTCTTCAAGAAAGGGTATTGTGTAACATACTTGTAAAACCATTAAAGTCAATTTTCTAATCGATCTTGATAGTCGTTTAATTTCGATCAGTTAACTGATATCTGGCTTTATTCTTCACAACGTATAAAATAAGATCAAGTTTGAGATTATAATGAAAAAATGCAATTTCAGTATTTTTAATAAATTTTCTATAAACTGTTTTGTAAACTATATATAATCAATAAACAGGAAACGAGGAACA
>SSSI01007059.1:0-10801 GCA_004796505.1 Oryzaephilus surinamensis | reverse complement strand
ATCGCTTTTTTAGCTACGTTGACCCTAATAAGTAAGTACATAGTGGTGGCATGTTTTGACATTAATTTTTATAATACGAGTTTCCTTTTATGAATTAAATTGGACGTAATTTACATAAACGAATACATATGTAAATAAATTTAAGCACAGAAAATTGTTACTTTGAAAAGAAATTCGAATTTGAAACATTTTTGTGTGAATAAAGCAAGCAGAAAGATTACAATTAAATTGTGCCATTTAAAACAAACTATTAAAACAGTACGTATTTTACGTCGTCAACGCCAGATAAAATCATGTGATGGTTTTTATTTCATTTGGTGGATTGTGCGGGGGTGGATGATCGATCAGTGAATAAATTGTAATTACAGATAGAAAACAATGAATGAAATGAAACTATGTACTTAAATCAAACAGGATAAAAGTGATAACGAATTTTTTCGTCATATTTTTACGTCAGCTTTTTACCCTATACTGTTATTTTATCGTCTTCAAGAAAGGGTATTGTGTAACATACTTGTAAAACCATTAAAGTCAATTTTCTAATCGATCTTGATAGTCGTTTAATTTCGATCAGTTAACTGATATCTGGCTTTATTCTTCACAACGTATAAAATAAGATCAAGTTTGAGATTATAATAAAAAAATGCAATTTCAGTATTTTTAATAAATTTTCTATAAACTGTTTTGTAAACTATATATAATCAATAAACAGGAAACGAGGATCACAACCCTTGCAAAAAGCCATTTGCTTCAACTTTTCTAATTAAATTTAAATTTTTAGCTTTACTGAAATTATAAAACATTGAAAATTTAATAAGCTGGCTGTCAATATTTTTAATTCATTAAAAAAATGTTACGTAAATTACTATTACGTTTTTAATATAAATATTTGTTATAAAAATATATTTTAAGTACAGTTTGGTGGATTTCTAAACGCTAACAGAAGTTGTATATACAAATTATAGCCAATCAAAATGATTTCATTTTCTAGGAACGATTAAGGACAATGCGACAAAGTTTTTGAATTAATCGGCTTAGGAAGAGTCAAAACAAAACCCATCTAAATTCTAGCTAAAGACCATTTATAACTGAATACAATAAAGTTTTCAAGCTTAATATATATATGAAAACATTTCCTAAAATAAGATCAGATTTCTGCTATGTTGCTTAAACGTATATAAATAAAAAACTTTATTTAGGAAATATACAATTACAACAAATATTACTTTTGAACATATTTCCAGAAGGCACGTTAAGAAAATTAACGAAAAGTTAATTAGGAACGAATCAAAAACATATCAGCCAATTAATTTTTAGTCAGGTAGTATTTTGTTACATAAAATGTTTGAGTTTAGAAAATATGGTATTTTATTAATTACCAAATTTCAAATAACCCTTGACACCCTTTAAAATTTCATTAAAGAAATACATCGTGAATTTAAATTCTTTCCTTTTGATTCCCAGAAGAGACAAGTTGTTGAATAATTAACAATCTGTTTATCCCATATTGTTTAAATCCGAAACTTATCTAATTTGTAGTAGGGAAAAAGGTCTTAAACTAGTTTCGAAATTGCATTAATAATTCAATACTTAAAAAACAAGATCTATGTCTATGGCCAGATGTCTGATTGGATGAAAATCTTTCTATGTTTTACGTTTACAAAAAACTCCAATTACAAGTTTAAACGAGCTTTTTATGTTATGAATTATTAAAAAAATATTATTGTGATTCAATCTGAATATAATTTTAAGGGAAAACTTTTTACAATTTTAATATTTAAAGAAAATTGGACGTTTCCCATTCGCTTCCACAAGATATATTTAGGGATATGTAAAAGCAATAAAACCTCAATTTTCGACTTGCCGACACAATTATCTTTAAAATGTCATTTATTCTTTAGATTACCGAACACACATACCCAGTTTGGCGAACTTTAACTATTACACCAGCTTAATTTTAATTTGTGCTTTAATTTTCTAGTTAGAAATATGCCAGATTGAAGACATTTTGCGTCTATAGATGTTAGAAATTTAATCAAAAAGCTAACTAAAATGAAATCATGTGTTATTTATCACATAAAACTTTTATCACATACATGAACGAACCCAGATGGACCGTTTTTTATAATAAACTGAAAAAATTAACTTTTCATCTTTTGTATAATAAGGACTAATGAAAGCTTGCGGTAAAATCAACTCATCTACCCATATCATCACTTAATTTTTCATCAACGACTGAATGCTGTATTTTTTTGGAAAACTTTGTCTGCCAGATTCATTAATAAAACGGATTTTGATTAGGATTTGGGTCTGTAAATGAATGAATGATTTCCATCACCAAATTTATTCAAATAATTTCGAAAACTTATCGAAACAAAATTACATGATTATTATTTTTACATTTTTATCGAATTTAATCTTATTTCAATTTTTTCGCGCCCCGTATATATAATGAGAAACCGCATAATACCTGCTTGTAAAATTTAATATTAAACTTATTAAAATTTTATTCGTATTCAGTTTCATACATTTTACGTTGTAAAAGAGATTTATTTGAATTTTATGTTCGCATTTATTGTCTTTGAGTGTGATTTTTTCTCATTTGATTGCAATATGTGTTTTTAAGGGGTAAACAATCCATTTATTTATTTATCACTATAAAATATTGACAAATAAAAGCACGTTTTATAAAAAACGGAAGTGGTTGTATAGAGATTTCATTGCAAATTGTCGTTTGCAATCAATAATTGGGTATTGCACAATGGAAATCGCAGTCAATCAGTAAATTCAGCAATTTTTCCTCAAGTCAAGGCCACTGAATTATACATGTATGAGCTTCAAAAGCGTGTGCTTTTAATTGGAAAGTCACGCTCGTGTGCTGAAAATTTTGTAAATCGATTTATACTTATAATTGAGCCTTTGAAACGCTAAGATTTCGCTGGGCGTGTAAAAAATTTTCTAAAAACATATATCATTGCTAAACTTTAACCCTTTTCATAATAAAGTTGTACATCATTTTTCATTTTATTCACAACGAAAAGCGCATATTTATGCTGACATTAAAAATAAGTTGATTTATTATAAAAATGAGATTAAAAAATAATTCGTACTCTTTCTAAAGCCAAAGTTATTATAAACATTTATATACAGCTTTTTCAGATTATTAAATCTGCTGGTAAATGAGATAAACATTATAATGGTTTTTTAAAATATGCGAGTACATTTAATTTCATATTATATTTAAAATTTTATGTGAAATATTCTTCTGTGTGTAAAAAAAGCTTCATGTCATCACTTAACAAAAGGGTGTGAAAATGTATTTGTGCTTTTCATGGAAACAATACAATATAATAATAACATGGGATGTCTTCTATGTTCATATATATTTATACTGTATACTGTATTAAATAATATACTTATTACGGTTTTGGACGGCATGAAACTGTATATTAAATTTATGGTAGCAAACTGTCCAAAAGTAGTAATAAAATATACAATAAATATACAGCTTTACGACAGAACAATATTTCCGTGACGGATTGCCATAACTATATATATATAGCATACATCACAACAATACCTATATGTATATCGTAAATAAATAATGTTATATATTGTACATCCTTTTTGCCTTTTTGCAATTGTTCCATTGTGCAATTTTTATGTATACTGCTGTTTGAATGAAAATCGCAATGAATTTATATTTTATTTTCATTTGATACAATTAACACCAAATCCGTAAATAAATTTTCACACGTTTGCGATGCTGTGATGTGAATATGTGCATTTAACAAACGGCACAAATCTAGAATCCAGATGATGGTGGAATAAATAAAACAAACCATCATCATTTCAGTGTACCACAGCATACAATTTCAGTTGATTTCAGTCAGTTTTCGTTGAAGAGAAAGTTTATACACACATATGTATGGCTGTGCATGTATTTTCACGATTATGTGGCTAATATAATATGCATGTCGTTTTCCTCAAAAATACACTATTTTTAAAATCGAATTTTTTTCTTGCATGCAACCCGTATTTAAAATTAATACAGTACGAAAGATTATTTTTTTTTTTGAAAGAAAACTAGAAGACAAATTTTATTTTGTTTGAAACGATTCAAGTGTACTTTTTTGAATTCTTGTGTTTTTGTTTAATAAAAGCGTGCTAAAAAAGTTTTCCAACGCAAGTTTTCTACAAGAAATAATTTTTAAGAACAATCTGTGTACTTTAAAGTTGGAAACAATAATTTTATAACCAGCATAAATGGAATAAAATGTAAATTTTTTGTTTTATACAAGAATTTTTAAGCTTCTGGAAAAAGGGCTTGCAAAATTCGTTGAAAATACATTTCTTTCTAATTATTATTTCATGGGACGTAAACCATTTTTGTGATAAACGAAAATTGCTTCTGACATGCTTAAGGAGAAACATATGTATTAATAATTTGTCCATAAACTCGAGACCAATCGATTACAATCAATAGGGTCCTTTATATATATAATGCAAATAGAGAATCTGGTACCTAATGGCAAAAGTTCTTCTTCGTAAACATATGTATACACCCTTTGGGACAGGAAATGTAGGTGTTTCGAACAGATTTATAAGTTTCTGAGTTGAAATTTGCTTAAACACACAATAACTGCAATTTGCATATATATTATTTTTGATGATAAATAAATAAATAATAATTACTTTGCGAATTTTAATAACTAGCGATAACTAATCCCCTTATTATTAAATAAACTTCGCAAATACTTAAAAAAAATACCAATACACACAATATTTATTAAAGTTATCTTATTTATTGGCTAACAAAACTAGATAGTAAATAAAGTGAATTGTTTGTTATTGAGAACAGCCTTTATGTGCATGCAACGATTTAGTGAAAAGTCTTGAAAATAATCAACGTTTCATAAAAGCGTTTATGAAGGTCCCAAAATATAAATTAGTTACACACAGAATGGGGATAAGGCCCTCATTTAGAATTTGTAAACGAAGCAAACTGGAAATTGAAGCCATAAAGTAATTCCGTCTTGTCTGAAGAAGAAAACTATTCAAAAAACATAGCCTCATCATGGCAAATAAATCCTTTCTTGAAATCTAGGTGTTTATCACATAGATTTGAAAATACCTTATATAAATTTTATTTTCCACACAATAATTTACGCTTGTGTGTGTTTTTTTATCGCTATCATGGTGTATTTTGGTATTTGAAAAGAACTAGCTATTTCCATTCTTTTCGTCCAATTTCCATTCTATATTTTATATGTGCCTTTTGCATACACACTCCACATTCTACCCACCACCAACAAGCACACACACACACGAAGGATTCTTATAAAATTTATATACGTACACGAAAAAGGGTTTAGAGATTTATTGAAGCCTTTGCAAATTCACACACAGTTTTACAATGCAACCCGGCTATATTTATATGTACGTGAAACCAAATATAAAATGTAACTTGTGCAACTGATAAGAAAAATGTAGAATAATTTAGTTTAAATTGGCTTAGTGTGGCCCATATGGTTGGATAAAATTTTACGACCCAAACGATTTTTCCAGTGTTTTTCAAGTCGCGCGATTCATAATCGTTCCAAATGTAAGTTATCTATATACTATTATATAACGTGGTTATAATCACTCAATCAATATTTACATTTTCCTTCAATAATAAATGTTGATAAGAAAATTTCAGCCAAAAAACTGAAATGCTGATTTTCGCACATACATACGTATATTATAGAGAAAGAAAATGCGGATTTTATTTATTTGTTTGGCTTTTGTTTGACAAAACCAGCCCAATTTCTAATATTTACTCTTCTACGACGCTAAGGAAGAATATTTTGACCAAAAATAGGGATTTCTGAATAATGTAACCGTTCCAAGGGGTCTATTATGTCAAGGATCAAGTACATAAACATAAAAAGCATCAGCATTTAACGAATCCTGTTGAATTCGCCGAAGGGATTGTCCTAAAACACACAGTGGCGGTGGTGGTGGCGGCGGCGCCGAGGTCAGGCGGCAACTTTGTTTTCCAGTGCCCAAAGGAAAACTAAAATGCTTGCTTATTTGTACAACAAACATGTATTTTGGGGCATTTGATATATGGATAGGCACTTACCAACAAAAGGCGCGTAAGATTTCATCCGAGGCCACTGTATCTTACACCATACACTGATTAAAGTGGATGGACACCACCCGGTTCGCGTCTTCAACAGTCTTAAGGTGTCCTGGGGCGGTGTTTTTTAATGTTCCGCATGCAAGTTGTACGTGAACGAAAATTAATTCGCCCGCCCGTTTTTCAATACAACTCTCCAGTAGGATATCTGGAGCGGTAATGGCCGCATCAAAGAGGAATATTTTGCGCGCGCAACAATTTCCCAGGACTTGGATGGGAAATTATTGATTCTGAAATGGCAAACGAAAATACACTCACACACAAATATATATACGCCAACACATATACATTTTACGAAAAACTATGTTCAGTTATAATAATACAAATTATATTCCACTATCTTTTGTATGTATATGTATATTATGCCATAATTGTAATTGAAATTATTTTTTTGGATTTTCCTTTTCCTGCAGGTGGAGCGTCCAGTGATTGCACATTGTTTTTTCCATAATGACGTGTTTAATTTGAATTACAATTATTAGAAAACCGTGTGGGTTTCAGTTTGATTTTGGAGTACAAAATTTTCTATAAAACCAATTCATTTTCGTGAAAATGTACGTTTTTAAATGTCGCGGATTTTCCAATCATTACAGCAATAAAATAATAATGTGCGCACATAATTTTCCTCCACGTCCAGTGTGGATTGGTAGATTTTCACAAAGGAATAAGCTACTGGTTAAGTGCTTATACGCCTGCCACCCCTGTGTGTGTGTGTGGAGAGAATGGCGCGGGGGTGGTTGAGTATTAGAAGCATTTTGTCGAACTAATAACTGGAAAGATGTCAGAAGTTAATAGTAACGACTCTCTGCCACTTGCCATGAAATTCAATTTGATTTAGTTCATATTGAAGAGGTCCAAAATAGTTTCCAGGAAATTTTCTCCGCTATATTGACTCTGTGTGGATGCTAACAAATTCTTTATGTTTAATTTTTCATTGTTTCTACTAAAAAAACCACCGATTCGGTGTTTGTAATGTAGTGAATTATAAATTTTCTAGCTAGAATTCAAACACTATATCATTTTTATCTGTCATGCAAGCACGACTACCTATAAGTTTTATAGTATACGTATTATGTGGCTAAGTAAGGTGGAATTTCAGTAAAATTTATTATCTATTATGATGTTGTGAAAGCAAGAAAATGATTACAGTCACATTATATTATGAATTTTCTCTGTAGGAATTGAATAATCTTTATAGATGTACTTTGAGAAACGTTACACTATACATGTATATAGATCTAATTCCTTTTATGTTGGATATTGCACGTTACAATAGAGCAACACGTGCCTAATAGGGTAAAACACCAACTGCGATGATAACAAATTTAAATATATCGATTTAATTTTTTTACAAAGGCATACTAAACTTATACTCTGACAATTTATATGTTAAATAAAACAGAATTTTAATTTTTATAAAGAATTATCAATCGATTCAAGTTTCTTTAATCTAATCGTCTAATAGAAGAGAATTCCCTTAAATGGTTTTACCCCCTTTAATTGTACGTGTTCAACACATGCCAACATATTATACAATAGAGAAAAAACGTATCAAAATGCTTTTTAATCTTACACATATTCTTTGTTGAATGGAGCACGACAAGCTAACGAAACTTTAAATTTAATTTCGTTTCTGCTAACTTCTTGTATTAGTTACTGACTGTTGGACATAAACCTTTTCAATTTAAATTGTAAACTTTTAACAATATACTGACTATGTATATAGAAAATAGAACAACAAAGTTTTCACAAGACCAAAAGTCCTTTATGTATAATATTCGTAAAATGCTGCCGTTGCCTAATTCATACATTATAATTTATAAAAGCATATTTTCCTTCAGTGCTGGGATATTTATTGTCGTTCGGTTCAACATTCCAACTTCCAATTTAAGTTTAAAGATAATTTAATAACGGGAAAGTTCTTACTCTTTTTAAGAGTTTTAACAAGTTTACTATTAGATTTCAATAAAAAGAACCAGAAGACATAAAATTCGAAATCAGATTGGGCCCTATACACTAGTTCAAGAAAAGTTGTATAACGTGTACTTTTTATGTATAAAACTTGAACATTTAAAGTACATACTTTATATTCCTTCATTTCAAATTTGAATTTAGGGTCTTTTTGGCAAGCCCTAGGGTTTTCAAGGTGGAATGGTTGACTTCCTGGTCGACCGGTCCCACTGTTTGTCAAAAGTCAAAACGCATTATGGCTGGCTATGGTTTCATTGGAACTTGGGAAGTAAGTTGAATTAATTCACTGCATCCTAATTACTTCCTTTATTCAAATTCTATGTTAATTTTCTACTTATGCATATAGGACACTTGTTGTATTGTTGGATTTCTGCAACACTTCCGTACATTCAAGTTTCATTTTGTAACAACACAATAATACGTTTTTAATTTTAAATTAACAGGTTGTTAGCTGTGAATATGGGCATATGGATCTAAATGGAACATGTAGCGACAAGCAAAGTTTAGAAGGGTTAGCGATGATTTACCATCAAAACGGAATTTGATCAACTTGTTGTTGTTTTAGTTTGCGATTTCGATTAGACGAAAACGGCGATGTTACTTGGACAGTGCCGGAAGAATTGAAAAATGTGCCCCTTTTCAATTGTGAAACCTACGAAATTTACAGCACGTCAGTATTGGGGGTGGTTATACGTTTAGGAGCGTATGCAGGCCACGTTTTAGAGTTCAGAGTACGTCAAACAGTCCGTATTTCATTCTTTTGCTGTTATAACATTTTTTTAAGTCTGATGAATTCGATCCCCAAGACACCATGGTGTTGACTTGCAGAGATTTATGTAAATTACATTGTAAACGAGTTGATGAGGAGAAAATTGATAACATAAAAACGCCATTTTCGCTTCTGCCTGCATTAGAAGACGGATATTTTTCCGATATGATCATTACATCAGCAAATAATAAACAAGTAAATCGTTATTTGTGCATATTTTTCAAATTCTATTGATTTGTTGTTTTAGTTTAATGTACATTTATCAATTTTACAATTACAAGGTAGTGAAATTGATTGGAAATCAGATCCACCGCCGTTTTCCAATTTACCAGAAGATGCCTTAGGGACTATATTACATTTTCTTTATGCGGAATGTTTACCAGATAATTTAAATGAATCTACAGCACGTTTAATAATTAATGCTGCCTCACAATATGCCTGTCTGAATAAACTAGTGAATTTATGTAAACTGTATTTGAAAAATATGGTTTTAAAACAGCGTAAGTCGCACAATTTGTAATACAATTGCCATCTAATGTTGCTGTTTTAGAAATAATTGATCTTGTTAACGATATGCACACTTGCATGAATCAAATAATCGATCATTTCAATCCTAGAAACAATCATAGTACGGAAAATATTTCGTCAAATCCCGGTAAATTATGTTTTATAGTGAAACAGTCTATTAGAGATGCAGCTGTTGGTAAATTGTGTTCAATTTTTCAATAAAATCCATTTATTATACTTGGATTATTTGCAGCTGGGGCGAAATTGCTTTTATTATGTGATTTGTTTACGAAACGTAAGAATGAATTATCACGATCTGAACGACATGAAATAATACGTTATGCAAAATCACGACTTCCTATATTTCTTACGCAAATTAGCAGATTTTTGCAGGCATTAAAGAACACTTTCAGTACTATGACGCCTGTTCAACGTTTAGAAGTGGCTACATACCTTGTGCCGGAAATTGAAGTAATTTTAGATACTTTGTCAGTTTTGACGGTGCATGTTGAGAAGGCGTTACAACAAATTATCCATCATTTATCACCAGATGGCCAACGGACGTACTCTGTTGGTGACATGTTGAGTAAATCACTGAGAAATGTTTTACATTTGCGTGAATTATCGAAATTAAAAAATTTACACGAACATATAACTTGTAGTCTACGTTTATTAATAAATAATAGGTAAATTTTCAAATGAATCTGGTGGGAAGAATTGCTGTTTATTTAATGTTTTTAACTGTATGTATAGAGAACAATTTAACGATTTGTCGTCTGCACAAAAAGTTCGTTCAATAGCAAAAAATCTCGAACAATTAATTGAAGAACTTCCAATTTTTTTAATTAGACTTGAAGAAGTGATGGCTGCGTTCGATGAAAAGCTGGAATGGCGCGAATTTAAATTTTGTTTTAAAGTTGGCACCAGTAAAGTTGTAAGTATTTGGTAATAGCTATTTGTTATACAAGAGTGGAAAAAAATTATTTGCAAAATGGAGTATATTTTGAAAAACAAGGCGAAGCCGAGTTTTTCCATTTGCCTCGCTTTTCAAAGGCGAGATTTTGCAAATATCTTTCCGCCCGAGTAAAACACAAGATTTTTTGTAACAAACATTCGAATTTATTTAATTTTCTTTTTATTAAAAAAATTAATGGTTGCTCGAATTTAGGGATATTTTTTTGGTTGGTAATGAAACAATTGAACAAATTTACCAAGTGTCAATGTCAGTAATTGCCACAATTGCACCATAAACTTTAATTTTAAATAATTGGGGACATATGTATTTATTTCTTTGTTTGACACACTATAGAATTAGCCTGAA
Source organism: Oryzaephilus surinamensis (assembly GCA_004796505.1). NCBI lineage: Eukaryota > Metazoa > Arthropoda > Insecta > Coleoptera > Silvanidae > Oryzaephilus > Oryzaephilus surinamensis. The sequence goes on along the minus strand of SSSI01007059.1, from coordinate 49 downwards.
TTCCAGCAACCAGCAATTTGTTTAACAAGTACCAATATTCTTTTTTCTT
>SSSI01007058.1:0-22561 GCA_004796505.1 Oryzaephilus surinamensis | reverse complement strand
AGTAAATAAGTTATAAAAAGTACAAAACAATAATTTTCTATCACTATTATATAACAAAGAGCCAATAAAGCAGCAAATATGGATGGCACCGTTATTGATTCAATTAAATTCGTAAATTTTTTTATTAGGTACTTTAAACTGAAACTGAAATATGTGTAAGAAATATTTTTTGTGGTTAGATCTGTTTCATCAAAGAGATTAATTAAATGTCTCGAATTTATTTTTTAAAATTTAAATACTTACTTTCTACATTTGCAACTAGTATTTCAGCTAAAGCTTATTTTAGCCCCCTGATGCAATAAACTGACTGCGCCATAGTTAATTAATTTGTTTAAATATTTATTTATTGATTCTTTAGTATACTGTATAATTTACAAACAAAAATTAAAACTAAATACTCCTATTAAATAAGTATATGCATATAACACAACGAAAAGTAATCGGTTTTAATATTAGGTACAGTAGAACCCCGATTATCCGGATCAAATAAAACCAGGGGTATTCCGTATAATCGAAAATACGGATAATCGATTTCAAAGTCAAATCAATCAATATTTAAATTTTAATCAATTTTTATTATGTAATGGGTTTTGGATAACGAAATTACATACCTAAGTAATTTAAAATTTTGGAAATTTATCAAAGAAAATGTAACAACGACACACAATATCCGGACTCTCCCGCAAATAAATGAGAACGGGAGCCAAAACATTTTTAAATTGGCAATTAGAGCCGAGATGAATGAGTCCGGATAACCGGTGTCCGGATAATCGGGGTTCTACTGTATATATGTACATAAATTAAATATAAATGATCAACAAATATTTTTATAATAAGGCACAGCTCAAGCTTATTTCGATAAGTTAAAATATTGTAATAGGTGTTTTATCGAATGTAAATTCTAGTTTAAATTTAACAAACCAAAAGTATGTATGTTGTATGATAAACATTAATATAAATTTAAAAACATACTCAAAAGATATATATGTTTGTGGTGAATTTGTCATTCAATGCATCCAGTAATAAAAAATGCAGTAAACCAAGCTTCTAGTAGTACAAGAACATAAAACTGAATACAAACCATGTTAAAATGGTCTAAAAACCTTTTACAAGAAAATGTATGCTGTTTTACATACGACTATTTATTTCTTGTTAGAAAACATTTAAGATATCAAATTTTCAAATTGAGTTTTAGTATTAACATTATTTAAAAAACTTTAATATATTTTTACGAGAATTATTTTATAGATATGTGTAGTCACAAATTGTATTACAATGAATGTTTTACTTAAAAAAAATAAACCACATGTTGCAAAAGTATATTTAAATATTAAAATTGTAAATGCTTGAAAGAAAAACATTATTGCAACATTCGTACTCGATTTTCAGTATTTATAGTTTTCCAATAAAGGCTGAATCTAGTAGTGTTTTATATGATCCTCTATATATCAATTATGATAAATATTTAATAAAGGACAAAACTGAGGCCAATATGGCCGCATAGTGAATACAGCGGGGACTGGTTTCCGGGAATAACTCCCGGGTTGGCAAGGGGATACTGATAATGAGCTTGCGACGAGTTCTCCAGCTATACGCAGTTATAACTCCAAAATATGGGGATAGAAGAAATTATTATACAGCAGCATTGTATATATACAACACCCCCCACTTCAAAATTCGAGGGAAATGCAAGGTTTTACTTTTTCTTGTGTAACGAGGGCGGTAATTGCTAATGGAAAGATGGTTTTCCAGCATGATCATTTTGGCATGTATAATATCTTTCAATCATTAGGTGGGGGTGGAGAAAGTTGGAAATGAAAATATTTCTGAAAAACTATGAAAATACATACACAAACACTAAGATATTCATCTCAAAAATAAGAAACTAGGTACATATTTTCATTTCAGAAATCAAAAATCTTCATATTTTGAAAGATGAACAATTATTATTTAAATTATTGTATTTTGACAAAGTTCTTTCTGCGTGGATCTTGTACCCAAAAAATACTTGTCCACGAAATATTCAAGTTGAATTATCAAAGTGTGAACAAATAATAAAAAAGGTCTAAAAGAATATATAATAATATCCAATTTGGTTAACCATTATATATTTTCACCCGATTAACCAACTCTAAACATGCTTTTAAAAAGCATAATTATATTTCATAAAAAAGAGTTCATTTTGTCCAATTTTCTTTACTTTTTATAATTTTAAAGAATACTGGAGTAGAGTAAAGCAAATCGCCTTGTATGTAAGAGAGTGAAATGGAAAACGCCTTTAGCCTTTAGCTATCCTCCAATTATAATATTATCAAGTTATTGGTGAGAAACTCTAATTGTCACTTTGGTTTCCAATTAAGACTGACGTATTTTACTTGCACACAATCAAATAAGTGTAACAAATGGCTTTATAAAATTACTGACATTTTTCCTGACTACTTTCCAACCGGTCAGTTCTTTATTACTTGATGACTAAAAATATCTTCATATTGTTGGATCTATAGTCAGGTATGAATTAATAATAAGTAATTTAATTACACCATTTTGTATTTGTACCCAGTTTTATTTATAAATTCTATTATATTTCATAATTTACCTTTAAGAGGACACGTTTATTGATCAATAATTTATTTACTTCGTTTTATAGAAAACTAAATTATTATAACTTTTAGATATATTGTAATTTACTCAAAGTTTTTTTAGAATTAATATATTCATTTTTAAAATATGTAAATGGTTTAAAATCGTTGCACTGGTTTGGAAAATGTGATTACGATGTTTTTTAAGGAACTATACCAACTGAAAATGTGCATTATCCTAATCTAATTAGGCCTTTTTGCAAATCATTTATCAGAAACTTTGTGCGCTTTTATGATACTGTATTTTATAGTTCTCCGCCCACAACCCTCCAAACAAAATATTTTATGAGCCATTAAAAGCCTTCTCGTAAACGCGTGTTCGCTACAATTGACAATTATTTATAGTACAAATTTAGTTTATCACATTATCATTCATACCCGCATAACTTCTAACTAATCTGCATGCAATATGCATATGAAATGCATTGAATTAACTACTCATATTATATTCATATAGAACTAAAACTAAATAAGTAAATAACTTAATTATCCCTTCAGCATTATAAACTAAATTTGTTTATTTTTAGTTCTGATAAATACTAATTATGTAGTTCAACTGAGGTTATTACAATCTTATATCAAAAATAATAAAGGAGTATTATTATTTTCTATTTTATACTATTCATATATTTAATTAATAATTTATTTAATATTCCATTAATCAAACTCGAAGTAAGTTTTAAAAAATTATAACTAACCTGACAAACAAGAACCAGGACCTGAGGAACTGAAGGAATTTTTAAACTGTGATAAACCTGAAAACAATAATAAAACTCTATCAATAAGTATATTTTTAGTGAGTTATAGATATTGTCTATTGTCTAATATAATTATCTTAACTTAAACTCCTAATCAAGTAATCAATAACATAACTTAATAACTATAAAAAAAGGTGGGCCGATTTTCATGTTACAAATGGCTTAGATTTGAGTGCGATTAAAGTGATTCCAATTTTAAGAACTTTATATGAAATTAAATGTTTTGACTCGTATATTGTCCCATTCAACACAAAAACCGTCGTAAAGAAATATAGGATTACATTTGGTCTGACATAAAGACTTGAATATGGTCTATTATACAAAAAATCCGTACAGATCTCTTATATATATGAATTCACATATGTATGTGTTGTTGTATTACAAAAGAGAACATCTCTGTGGTCAAAACATTTTAAACTGATCGCAGGGTAGTAATAGTAAGTGAATGGGCTAAACGAATATAGTCGTTGAAAACGATTAAAATACGGTCCAGGACATTCAAGATAGGTATTAGATATGGTTCATTATGTTTGAATAGTGGCTTAGACGTCTCAGGTTATCTAGTATTGTGGTTAGGTTGACGTATGAGGCATGACAGCTACTTAACATAGGTGGCAGGTATAATAGTGTTTTGCGGAAGCTGTGTGTGTTTTATGTGGATTATTTAGTGTGAGATGCCCTTCTTCTGTTCCGGGTGAAATTCGATAGTTTTAGGCGAATAGAAGATTTTATTTCAATGAATATTTGCTCCACAATTCAGTGTACTAAACTACATCAAGTTTATTCACTTATTTTTCAAAAATTTATTATAGCTTATGTAGTCTCCTCAAAAATTTCACTAGTGTGATATAAAATCACACAAATCCATATATTCAACTGTTTCTTGAATTTAAGGGTACAAGAATTGATTGTTCCTAGAGTTGTTTCTCTAAATTCTAATTCTTGCGTATTTATAGAACTTGTATGTGTGTTAATTTAATTTGTGCTATAAAATACCGAAAGATATGCACAACCTAACTTCGATACAATGCAACATAATTACACAAGAATAATATAATGGTGAGAATGTAAGGCATTTTGGCACATATATTTAAAGTGCCTGCACGGAAAGCGGACCCTATATACAGAATCCATGAATACGTGCTGCAAGTACAATAAGCTATCTTGGAGGCTTAATTACACCCAAGCCTTACTTAATTTGGAATTTCATCTAGTATGTTCTAGACCAGGTCGCAAATCAAGAAAAGGGCAATTTTATAACCAACACATACCTATACCTCCGTTCTTTCGTTAAATTTTGCGAGTGCCGTATTAATTTTCCAAAATTATTTTTTGAAGATTTAATTGATTTATTCAAATTTAAGAAAATGGATAATGGATCCAGCCCAGCAAAAGTGGCTTGATACACGCGATCAATCGAGAAAGGATGAAGAAAATATGATAACATCTGCAGGTTTGGGATGTCACACCTTTAGCACAAAAGGTTGTAAAGGATTTACTCACATTCAAGCAACAAATTGAAGTACAATAAGCAGGCACTTTGGATTGCTCGGTTCCGTTCAATTCTATCTTTAGTAGTAGTAGGTGTCGTGTGGATGATATTGGACCTGACCTAGCAATAGAACACTTATTTCAAGTGGTTCTTTTTATTTTGTGGGAACTGTATACGTTTACATAATAATTACTTGATAGATTTTTAAATAATGCAAAATATCTCAAGTAATTCGGACGTTTTAGAAATATTCAACAAATGAAAAAGTGTCAATTTTGATTTAATTAACATTCTTGAAGGAGCTTCAAAGAGATCTGTAGGAATATTCAATTACTATTTCTATTCCATTGGTCAAAAAATGACAAAGTTAGTTTTAGTTAAAAAAAAACGTTGAAAACGAGAACGCACAATATTTTCTCGTTAAAAAAGGCGGCCTATTGTGTAAAGGGGGTTGATGTTGGTTTTCCATTATCTATGCTTTCAGAAACACTGCTGCATACACGAAGAGTAATTGAAACAAATTTTCCGGCTGTAAACATAACTTTATACAAAAACAACCCTTGCAGTCAAATATTTCAGTCTGTTAGGAACATTAGCATAGTATATAGAGTCTAGGGGTTGTATGTTGGTATGTAGAAATGTGGTCGAATCTGATCCTTATTGGAGGCGGCATTGAGTATGTGTGGTGGCGCCGAACGGCACTCGTTGGAACTAATTAATTATCGAGTCGCAGTTAATTACTACCGTTTCGGATTCCTCTTACCCTCCTACCAGCGTTACAACCACCTTCATAATACAATGTTGTTGGTTACCCGGTTACCCTGTGTTTCCAACTCAACCGCCATGCCCCTTGCTAGTGTTAGGAACCTTTGTTTTCATATAATTTAATTTTATGCATGTATGTGGTGTAAATTTGTCGACAAACTGATCAATAACAGTGATCAAATTTTTTCTAAAAGGATCTGTATTGTTTTGACTTAGATTAGAATTTTGGTAAATATATAGATAAAGGAATCTTATGCTTTTAGTTCAATTCTAGAATAAACGATTATATCTTTATAATGATATTAAACTATAAAACTCCTTCATCTTTAAAATGTATCCACAGTTAATGAATACGAGATCTTTTTAGCTATTTGTAATAGATGTCTTGCATCGAAATATAGAGAATTAGATAAACTGGTGTTGTAGGTTCCATAAAAATTAAAGAAATTTCTTTGTGGGTAAATTAAAATAAACTAATTAAATATAGCGCGTTCCTACTTCCTAATGAAGAAGTCGGGTTTTGGAATTGAGCCATTTGAAATAAAGGATGGCGTAAACTTAATTATGTCAAAAATGCGAAGAATTTCAACTTCTTAATTAAATGCAGTTTTGCTCGAACATCATCCCACTTTACCGAGATGAATAAGTTTAATTAAATCCTTGTGTTTTATTATGTCTCGTATCCCGCGTGACCTGCCTTTAATAAAAAACTCGTATTTTTCTTTGTGAATCATTCATTATAATATCATGTATAACTGCATTAAGAAAACTATTTTTTTTATATGTTTGTTTTCAATTGTAAAGCAAAATGGCAAAATACAGAATAGGTGATAGGTACCTAAATAATAAAAAATTGATTGTAAATATGGAAGTTTCCTTTTATATTTAAATTTTATTTGTAATGTCTTTACCTTAACACTTATAAGCTCGTTAACAAAATTTTCAGCCGTAAAATTTATAGTAATAAGGTACTGGAAGGATAATCAAGATTATAATATTGCATGCTTCTCTCTGACAATCTTATTAAAACAAAAATAATAAGATAACTATTCAGTTCATTTATATAGAATTCTGTTCATCAGGTGATGTATGAATAATATAAAACGTGTGAAAAGCTCAGCACATGTCAAGTGTGAGGTAGTGGGGTATTTCCTGGGGCTCCCTATTCAATTGTCACCGTTTAATTTCTTTAGACAACTAAATATATAGGTGTTTTACTAAGGAACCTCTTCACACACACACATTCATAAAAATTTCTTACCTGGCTTACTCTGCCAAATACATATAAGTAGTATGTCTACAGGGTGGCCTCAAAATTACCACATCATACTTTTTAATTTATTAGAAAATAAATAATAATCTGGCCCACTTATATCAAAATTATGTTTGTTTTACTAATTGGGTCAAAATCTTCCCATGAAATGTACGACTGAAATTGAGTTTGTAATATATTTTTTTCCGATTGATTATTTCATTATCGAAAAAGGAGAAGTAGATTTAGGAATATGCTGTTGGTGTTCCTACAATTGTGAATGATCCGTTGGTGACAAGCGTATACAAAAGCTGCGTGCCCAGCAGGGGTTGACGCGTTTTACTACTACAACTATTACGTCAGACACATATACAAATTTGTTCCCTTGAAAAATAATCCTAATGTTATCTACGCAGAAGGAACCTGGCTTTCACAGATTGGTTTTGATTAAAATCAACCAAATTCAATTCCCTGTCGAACTTTTAAATTGAGCGACTATACATTTTTACTGTGAGTTAATTGAATTATTTCAGTATCACTAGAAAATATGTTCTAATGTCTATTTAAAAGACATACAATGGAATATTTTCTTATTACAGCAAATAAAATTTAGTAAGGTCTACAGAATAGTATGAATCGATAATTGAAGATTAAAAAATAAGAATATAGGGGGTATTTTTTCAAAAATCAATTAATTAAGTTTATTAATTATACAGTTAAATTTTGGAAATTATGAACGAATACTATGTAATACATGTATTTTTATCCAATGGATTTTTATATTGTGATTGGTAATGAAGTATTTCAATTTAAATTTTAATTAATAGGAATATTAGGTTACAACAAGGAAATTAATTACTGATGTATATAGCATTGTTTTAATATACTACAAATTGTGGTTTATAAAATTTATATTAGATTTGTTACACCGCAATGTAAATTTTAAAATTGTAGATCTATTATCGTTAGCCAGACATTGTAATAGAGTAAATGTAACCAATAGGATATTTAATGAGGATCAATGGCTCATTATGGCTGATCTGAACATCAATACTAATTGGTAATTTGATGTGGCTTTGATTAGATACCTACTATGCCTGGCTTGGCTTCATATCTTCCGCCACATTCAAAATAGATTGTCGGTTTATGTACAATATTAAGTGTAAAATTTAAGACTTAACTTTCAGAGCAATATTCTCACTAAAATGAATCAATAATTTTCACAATTAATATAATTATAATCGTAAAATGGTTTAAATATATTGAATTTTTTCCATTGTAAAAATGTAAAGCATTTCTAGGACAGTAATTAAACATTTTAATGTAGATAAACGTATGAAAAGTGTGTTATTAAAAATTTATTATAACCCTTACAACGTAGCAATTATAATTATATATACAAGATGTTTATTAAGATAGTGTCAATAAATTAATTATCCACTTATCATTTCCTGTTTCGTTTTTCATTCTTTTATAAACAGAAGTTAGGTGTGATAATTACATATTAATGTATTATTATGCATTAAACCTTTGAAGAACTCTTAATTTGTATTTGAAGTTGAAATAAATTTCAATCTGACATGTTCATTACTCATTATTTATATTTTCAAAATAGTTTTTAGTATAAATGAATTATTCAGAATTTACTTTAACGTATAGTACGCCTACTTTTTGATGTATAAATTATCATTTTGAACAAATTAAATGATTTTGAGATAATTTTTCTTTCTTTTTTTGTTCATTTTCAACGGAAAAAGAATGAATGGGTTAGTTTAAATAATATAATTATTATCTTAACAATTTTGTGGTTTTAAGAACACATTTTTTGAAAGTTTAAACATTGTAATTGTAGATCCATTTTACATATTTGTGACCAAAAGTATCAGAGATTAAAAACAAACAAAAATACAGAAGCAGGCATGTATTTTGTTAATATTGTTGCTTGTTGCTTTTAATGATGAGCTTTAATTTCAAAATGCTAGAAAAATTAAAATTGTAGAATTGCGTTTTATGTTTTGATTTAAATAATACTCGTATTACAAAAGTCATGTAATTTTTTTGTATTTTCAATTTTCATGTACATAACTATAATAAATTTATTGTAATTGTATACTTTTAAAAACAAAAAATCTAACTTCTTTGTAACTTTGAAATTTTCCAAAAAAACTAATCGGAAATTTTCTTAATAATCAAATTTTTCATCTTAAAATGAAACACAAATAGTTGGATAATAAAAAACGGATTATGTTTCAAAATGAAATTTTAATTTTAATCTTTACGAATGACATTTCATGCTAAAAGCCTTCATTTTGGTCTCGCATCTCCAAAATTGTCTAAAACACATTGTTGGACTTACCAGCACTGCCAGTTTGGTGTCCAGCAGCCAGCCCAAGAACGGCTGCTGGCGACGGGGCACCGTTTGCATTCATTCCGGCGGCGGCAGCAATATTATGGGGTAGAAATGCTGCTGCAACTGCAGCTTGCGCATTAAAATAAGCCATCCGGCTTGCGGCCATTGTCATATGGTGATGATTGAAACCGTGTTCCGACGGAAAACATGTTGGTGCTTGTAAATGCCTTTGTGGGTACACATTTGGGGTGATTGCGGAAACGGCCGCCGTTGGTGATCTGTGTTGGGTATCACTAAGTCCTAGCAATTCTTGGATTGCAAACGGTGACCGTTGCGGCATTGTTTGCGATGGTTTATTTAATATACTTGGTGCTGTAACATGTATTGTATTTTCTAAAGTCTCATTGTTCATTTTTTTTAAATATATTTATCTATATGCCCCAAAACACTCTTATATTCATATATCTTAAATAAAACAACATTGTTATAGAGTTTTTACTAATTCAAGTCATTTAGTTTATAAAATTCTTTATGTACACAGTTCCACAAATAAATTAAAATTAATAAAAAGTTGTACTTTGTTTGGATAAATTTCGTTGTCTGATTTATTTATTAACTCACTTATAATTCTTTTAAAGCAATTTCCACTTATTTCGATTTTATTGTACTTTAGATGCACTGAATAATAATTATTATAGTATTTGAGAAAAAAGTATTAAAGTTAATTCGTGTGTATTTTTTTGGCGCGGTTATCCTATTATTTATAATATTAGTTCAGTCTTGAAATGAACTGTTCATGACCAAATATAAGACTAAACTGACTATTACGAATTTGAAAAACGAGTACTGTGGGGCTGCTAACAAAGATACTCCCTAATATTCCATCTGAAAAGGACCCCTTAAAAGAGGCGTGCTCTGAAATCTACCAATAAACTGACTGAAAAGCTAGTCCTTATTGGTATTACATGGGGTTAGTAATCTGGTACTATATTATCCCTGTTGAAAGGATCAAGTTTGCTTAAAATACTACATTCACTAGGCGGAGTTTGGAACACATTGTTTAAATTCAAAAAGCTTTATATTCGCGTTATATAAAGTTGATTGTTGCATATTCACTTCACAACAATTACTGACAAATAGTTTACATGGTTAATTAGTAACGATGTGTTCGATTATCATAATTGGAATACAATTAATTGGCCTTGTTTTACGTTCTGACACAATGTAATGTTTTAATTATCTAATTTCTGTCAAATAATGTTCATTATACATAATAAATTATTTTACTGTATACCCCAACTACTAAAATTTTAATTAATTGCTAATAAAATATATATGTTCATACATATTAATTATATTTAATTACTTGTTTATTTAAATTTAGGTATTTTTAATAGAAATTGTTGATACTTATGTATTGAGTTATTCCAACTTTCCAAATTTCAGGAAACGTCCAAAGCTCGCAGAGCTTGGACTTTATTGTGAACATTATTAGCTACGCTTTTTCGATCCCTCTTCTTCTCCCAAAGTTATTATAATTATGTTGGATTTCTTATTTCAAAATTGTAAAAATTATATATAAGTATTATAAGATTTAGGATAAAATAATTAAATGTGAGATAAAATTAAGTGCATAAACAAATAAATTATACCTAATTAAATGGACGAACAGGATATAAAATTATGAGAAATTATTGTTAATTTAAATTTTATAATTATAATTATTTAATTGAATTGCACTACGTATATGTCAAATTCAATAACACTCAGAAAACCAGTGGGTTTTTTTTTAAATTAAACATACCTCAGTAAATAGGTTTTATGAAATTTTGCAAATTATCAAAGATATATAATAATAATCCCCCAGCAAATAAATATATCTTTGAAAGTTATACAAAGAATGGATTAGAGCTTGAGAGAGTAATCATAAATACAAATTATTTTCAAAAGATTCGTAATAGCAATATAGCAGTATATAATTCAAAGTCAGCAATTCACTTGATAAATTTAAATTAATTTTCTAAGATGGATTCAATTTATTACACAATATAATGTAAAATTCGATTTCAAAATATTATTAGGGTTTGTACATTTGTTATATACCTATACGTAAGTATACAGTAAACGACCTACCAAAATTCTAATGAAGTACGATATCAGCAATAAATTTCTTTTTTAAAAGAGATAAATCTTGTTAAAACGCATTTATTAGGTTCAAAATTTTGGACAATATAGGTTCATTCCTTCAAATGTGACATTAAAGATACGTAGACATTCGTTTAAATAAATGGAGTTATCGACCTTTCTTTTAACAATCAAAGTCTTTTCGTCCCAATTTACTTTACACCCTGCTATTATGTACTTATATTATTAATAATTAAAATGCATCAAGAATAAAAAATCTTAAATCATTATGTTTATTATACACTCTTTTTCTTATATTAGTATATGCATGGATGAAAGCACTAAATAGTAAATACACATAATAATCTATATACGTATGTATTTCCGCATTAAAAAAAAAATAGATTAAAAAAATAAATCGTTATAAATTTATAAGCTTGGTACATATTTATGTATTAGGTATTTTTTGAATAAACTCACCAGCCACCACTGTACGAAAGAATTCTAGTTCCTTAATTGTACCGATAGAACACTTGAAAAAACTACTAACAATAAGACATTTTAATTAATGCAGGTGTTCTAGTTAAATATTATTTCCTTACATTAATTAAATAGGTATAAGTAATTAAAGAATTTTTTCGTAATGCGGTATTACATTTCAAAATTACCGAGCAGAAATGGTTGATGATGATTGAAATAAAATATAAGTTGATTGTAAATGGAAATGTGGATAATAAAAAGAAAATCGAACGAAGAAGGAAATATTGCCCGATCCAATGAAAATGCAGCTTTTGCTGTACTAAGAATTTTTAATTAATCCAGCCCACAAGTCTGTTGTTTTAGTATGCTGATTTGAAAAGTACATGCAACTTTGCATGTACAAACACATATACACATATATGCATATGTACCTGACAAATGAAAAAGGAGGGTTGATTTCAAATATGGTTGGCATCATTATTAAAAAGCAATGCTTAATATGAACACCTTAGATGAAATAAAGATAAATGAATAATGGCTTGTTTCTGTGAAAAACATGGAAATGTTTTAATTCGTTTTACACAATATGTGTCAATATGAAATTCCGTTGAACCCTATATAGAATTATAATATTCTTATTTATAATTTATAAATTGAATTACATATATCCAATTTAACTGGAAAATTTTTATTACAAAATTGATATTCATCAAGCACATGTAAAATATATATACAAAGCCAACACTAAATTTAAACATGTGTTTAATAAACTTTTTCTATTAAGCAAACTTATCTCATTAAAAGTTCGAAACTTGCTGGTTTATACCCAATAATATAATAACAATATCTTTATTATAATATATATGCATATATATGTTTTACCTACATCTGTACAAAAGCATATTCAGTACTATTAATACCCACCTATACCCATACGTATTACATGCGATATTGCAAAATCAAACAAACAAAAACCAATTTCAACTTCCTGTATTGATTAGTATTCAATTGAAATTCAATACATATAACTATCAATGGGCATAAATTCTATCAATAAAATGCACAAACTGTAGGGTCTGAAGACATAATTTACACAAGAACAGCAAAACTTTCCTTTCTCAGTCTTATAATTCTTTTAATCGGGCAAATAAATTCTATGACCCAATGTAAGATAACAATAAAAGATTGACATGTCCTTTGTGCAAAATTAGAAATCGTGAAATTTAAGTAGGTATGTTCCTATAAGACAATTCATAAGAAATTTAAGACAATTGTTTTTGAAATACATAACTCTTCGTTGCTTTAGTTTGTGTTTTTAGTATACGAAGTGAAAAATTAGTTTATAATAGTGTTAAATCGTGTAAAATACATATTTATCTATATTATGTATTTTCATTACATCAACCAATAATATAGTATTTAGTACAAAGTTATGTAATTTTTACTTGCAGTTTATAAAGTTGTATGAACTCGTAAATGTGTAACAATCGAATCATGAATATTGCTAACTTTCTGTAATATTTTTATATCTTTTTTATATCTTTAGTTAATTTAAATAGTCCAAAAATATAAGATTGACATTTTTTCTTTCAATACGAACATATGTACTGATAATTTAAAAGCTCTGCACACTGGTAAAAGTATCTAAAAAGTAGTAGGTAAAAAATGCGCCCAATATCAAAAAAAAATAATTATTTGCAGTGGCATAATTTTACTTTACACGTCTTTAGTCTTTATTTTTCAACAATCAAATTTTGTTCCTATTAAATTTGTATTACCATACATATTTATTCATTTATTTATTTTTTATTTCTAAAACAAGATATAAAAGTAGTATAAAAAAGTTAAAAATACGTTAATATATATTCTATATTTGTATTTCTGTTTTCAAATTCAACTATGGGTTTCATTTAAAATAATTACTCATATGAACTCCCAATTCCTCTGTTCATGCAAGCTTTTTGGAACTACTGGGTTCCAGAAGCTCATTCTTCCTCCCCTACTACAGACTTATAAAACTTTCAATGCAGGAAACTTCAATATGAATGAATTCATTTAGAAAGCTTTAGCAGTTCTCTGTATATTGATCACATTTTCGCTTACAATTTACAATGTTTTCTGTAAATGTTGTCAGTATTTTAAAATTTGGATTGAAATGTATAAATATTAATAAGAAAATTGTTATTAAGTATTAAATAATGGTTGCTTAAAAAAATTAATATTGTATTAGTGGTATTCTTATTCACCTGTTTTAAATACTCGTAACTGTTTCTCAAATCTTATTTTTCCAAATAGAAAATAATGAGATGTCACAGATAGTACAAGTTGAGCTAATAAAAGTTTGGAAACAACATAACAAGTTATAAAACCCTTACACAATTTTTGAACAAAACACTTCAGCATTTTCAAATAAAACTTTTTCAGTATCAATCTATATCTAACGAATCGAAAGGCAAAAGTACGTGATATTCTCTTAATAATTACTATTCCGTCATCATATATCGGAAAATTGTAACCCTTACATTAAATCTACGAATATTCGTGATATAATTACTAGCATGTTGAAGTTAATTTAGTTTTATCACTATTAGATATAGAGAAAGTCACAGCAGGAGTGACAATGGTACAGTGTTAGTGTGTGTTGTTAGAGTCAACATCGGAAATTATGATAATTTTAGTTTGTCATAAGTCATAAGTAGAAATAACGTTAAGGGTTGCAGCAAGCTAACAGCCTAACAGCTAAACAGTCATATAGTAGTCACGAAGACACGTGTTTGTTATCCAGTCAATGTGCAATCCCCAAGTTCTATTAACTTTGTTACATTGTTAGTACATGTTCCCAAATTACTGTCTTCACGAGGCACGTATTCCTATACCGCATCTCAAATCAGGTTTCAATTTATCAACGTACGGGTACATGTAGTTGGAAAATTGGCAATTTTATCAAAAATGCATCTAATAATGTTTTATTATAGAAGTAAAACTAAAGAGTCCTGTTAAGTTCATTTAAATATGGATTTGAATAATTATTTATAGAAAAAGATTTTCAAACGTTAAAGAACTTTCCCGAGTTTTATGGAAATAAAAAGAAACTAATCATTTTCCATGTAAAAAACTCATTAAAGAGTTTATCACTTACAATATTTTAAAAGACTTGCTAAATTGCAATATGATAATATTTTAAAGAAGTGTATGTAATTATAAAGTCACTGTTGTAAGCGATATACCTATGACATCAGTACACCTTTAAAAAATAATGAATTTTCTTATAATTTTGCAAGGGTGAAAAATTTAATACGACATCAAAGGGAATATATTATATGTATATCATTATATGTTGTGCGATTTTAAATGCGACCCTTAAAAAATACAATTTAATTTTCTTCAAAAAACATAATGCTACTGATCTTTTTTGAAAACTTAGAAAATCCCATTAACTTTATATCTTTTATGTGTATAGTTTACCTAAAACTTGTAGTACTAAGAACTATTTAATTTAATTTTATAAAAATTCAAAAATACATTCAGAATTTTCTTCAAATTTCAAAATCTCGATACAAAATCAGTCTATTTTAAAATAATATTCGAATTGTTACATTCAAAACTAGATTTCCATAAAATATTTTAAATTAATCAGTAGTTGAAAAGCTGGAGCGATGTAATGTATAAAGAATATCCGACGATGATATAGTTAATTCCCATTATTTCCTCGATGAGCGTTAGTATGGATATTAAATTACAATCATTTGTTTCGGAAATGAACTGAAATCGTGTTGAAATCGCGGTAGGCTTGTTAACTAGTCGAGGTAACAGTTACAAACCACTATGCCAGAACATTTCATTCATTTTCTACTAATTTTTTTCCCGTTGCAAATTTCTCTTATTTTATACTTGTTATTCTTATAACGATATGCTTCGTTATGACATTCTTCCTTTTATTGATCTTATTTGGCACGATTCCCGATCAAGTATCGTCTTATTTTCGATTTTTTATCTTGTTTATATTGTTATTATTTTATGTCCATTTTTCTACCATATACAGTTGCATACAAAAAAAATCAAAATTTTGTTCTACAGATTATCGTTCATAGTTTATCTGTTTTCATTAAACTCATATAGTTTTTGGTTTGAAAATTAAGTACCTATAGGCATTAGGTGCCCTCAGCAAACAATGGTAAAGAAATGCGGAAAATATTTTCACAGAATGTACCTATTAGAATATGAAACAGTACGCCTCTATATTCCCATTACTGTCGTCCAAAGAAGGCGTCTGAAATTTTAATTTGACATGAAGAAAAACCACCAATTTAGAAATGAGTGACTGCACATTAAACATCACTGAAAAGCAGTGGAATATAAATTAAAAGCTTCATCCGAACCAATCCGGCGGTTTCTTTCTCATGTACTAGCACCAATAGCCGTCTTATTTCACTAAAGGTGTTTTATTATACCTGATACTCATGCACGTTATCCATGGAGCAGTTTTTCAATTTTTGTTGAAAACAATGCGAAAAGTGAAAAATAATTGTATTAAGTGTGACAACATAAGTTAGTTGAGCATTTAAGTAATTTAGGGTAGAAAATATACTAAATAGTATAAAGGGGAAAATCTCTTAAAATGGAACAATTAACACATTCGCATTTTGCCGTTTTGGGAGAGTTTTATGATCTACATAATTTTTCTTGTCAAAATATGTAAACCTGTACATATTGCTTTTTTTCTGTACTAATAGATTTATGGAGATTTTATGATCTATACCTACAAAGTACAATTGATTGTTGTAAAAACTTTTGAATGAAATGTTCCAAAAACAAAATGCTTGGAATAGCTAAGGTTTTTTTCTCGTATTGAGGGAATTCGTAAGAAAGGGGTAAAATATTTCCTGTCTGCAGATGCACCTACAATTAAGTTACCTAATACAGGAACACGTGTAGAATAATTGTTTGTATTCAAAAATTTTTTGAAATACAATCTGATCAATCTGTTCTATTGCTGTCACAACAAGCGACGCCATCAATTACACTAATGAGAGTAGATAGCGTTTATAACACGAATACAAGGGAGTTATTGGATGGTGTGGGAGACTCAACCGTGTGTCAGAATTCATTTCCGATAACATCTAAAGACGTTAAGGGTTCAAATGTTATACAGATTGGATTTTTCAATAGGTGAGATTTTTATTCGATATATAAATATATGTATGTATAGAGCTCTCTTGCTCTATAGTTCTATACACTAGGTATGTATATATTGCAATTTATACGAACGAACTTAAAGGGAGAAGAAAAAGTATTTTTTTCTTCACTGTGATATAGGCATATCAAATTTATGTCTTAATGTCTTAAATTCTTAATCAATATCATACATACAGCAAGTATCAATTTAAATTTTAAACAAGACTGATACCAGTCATCACTCACCTGATACATTATCACTTTAATAAATAAAATTAAAAATTTGCGATACATTTCATGTAAATGTTTACTGGAAAAGCCGATTTTTTTATAGTGCATCTAGAAAGTTCTAATAAAAAGCATTTTATTAACTGGAGTTATTATTACGAAAATGTACCAGGAGGGTCTTATTAGGAATATAGGATTCATTTTTCATTAATAAAATTGCTTTATTAATTCCAAAAGCTGATTCTGAAAAAACTTTTGGACCAAATGATTTGGTTATTTCATATTATATAATTATTTTATTAAAAACACTATTTATTTCACAAAATGTCTGATTCTGATTTTTCGAACAGCCGTCATACTTTTCTGGAAATTTTTATGAAAATTTGAAACTGGTAATAAAAAGCAGTTACAGGAATATTAGGAAATATATACCAGTAAATTTTCATTAAAATTCGTTCATTAGTTTAAGAGAGATGGCCATTTAAAGTTTTGAAATTGTATAATTTTCAATAATCTTGAATTATTGAATCAAAATTGATTAATTGTATATTATGACCAAACTGCAAGTCGCTGTGAAAAATTTTTACCATTTAAAATTTTGTAGAATTATTTTCGTCCATTTTCATTAATTAAAATTGATCCCACGCAAATATGTGGCTTTATTATTATGAATTTAGAATGTTATCAATCAAAAAAATCATTTTATTCATTAAAAAAAATAAAAAATTTTCAAAAATTCCAATACAGACCAACAAACCAGTTTATTTTGTTTATAAAAGAATGCCTGTCAGAAACTAGACCGATTGTTATTTATAAATAAAAATTGCGTCAGAAACTAGACCAGCTGTTTTTATTTACAAATAAAAATTACGTTACAAACTAGACCTGTTATTATTTATAAACAAAAATTGCGTCAGAAACTAGATCTGTTTTTATATTTACAAATGAAAATTGCGTTAGAAACTAGTCTTGTTTTTATTTATAAATAAAAATTGCGTCTTTTTTTGTGTTTATATAAAAGAATGTGGAATTTTTCTTATGATGTGATATATATACGTATATCAACTGTGCATACTTAATATAAGAATTTTCGTAGATGCATGTATACATATTATAGTTTTTTATTTGACTTTTACTAAACTTATTACGAGTAAAATCTAAACTTAAATAAAATTAAGTAAGAAGAATTTTTATTAAAAACCATGGCATATACAAACTAAATTAGAATTATAATATGTATGTAGGTAGGTAGGTATATACCTATATATAATTCAAGTGTTTAGCAAAATAATGAATATAATTCCCATTTCCCAGTTGTAAAATTGTTTATATGAAAATGTTATATTCATGTTTAACTAATTCATTTAAAATCATATATCCAATTTCAACAATTACAAAAATTTATTCTTCAAAAAATAATTGCTCCACACATTTAATTATCATTCAAAAGTGAAATAGGCTTTGCATCGATGCACTTTGCTCATTAAAATATTGTAATTACGACTACCACTCCACATAGTGATCAAAAACAAACAAACAAGCAAAAAAATTTGCTTTCAAATCAAACCTTTATAGCGGCACTGTTATGTTTCAATTAAGCTGTAACGTTGCATATTTCTAAAATAAATTTGTCCAACTGTTTCTACAGTCGCCACACATGGCGTGAATCATTATCATTTCATCGGTAAACTCACCCTCTTTCGTCACATTTTTAATAAGACGGCCATTTTGTCTGTTTTATTTTAATATTCATCACCTATATATACTTATATTATGAATATACCTATACAACTCTTTTAAAACTTTACCACCATTTACGGATAGTGTATTTTCATTATTTTAATGACAATAAGACACAAAATAAAAAATTCATGAAATATAAATACCTAAATGTTTGTGTAAAAATCAAATGGGTATAAAAAGAACAATATCCTAAGTATTAAGTACATTAGATGTAATTGACCATAAAAAAATTAATGTTATTGGTTGATGTCTTCTTTTTATTCCATCAAGACCGCAAAATCGTAGTAGTAGTTCTATTATAAGTGCTACCCGTATATATCTTGGTTGTAACGCAACAATGACAAAATAAATTCGATTAAACCCATACCATGCTTG
Source organism: Oryzaephilus surinamensis (assembly GCA_004796505.1). Classification (NCBI taxonomy): domain Eukaryota; kingdom Metazoa; phylum Arthropoda; class Insecta; order Coleoptera; family Silvanidae; genus Oryzaephilus; species Oryzaephilus surinamensis. The sequence goes on along the minus strand of SSSI01007058.1, from coordinate 3,180 downwards.
TGACTTGTAGAGTTTCACAATAGCTCATCATTTCGATTTTCAATCTGTTCGATTTTCGGCTCTATAGTTCTGTTATATAGAGAAGATAGTGTTTAAAAGTGTTTACTGAACTGTCAGCTCCGGAAAATGTCTTGGAAAGCATTTTCCCCTGATGGCAACGACTACGAAACACTTATCCAATCTTTTTCATCTGAAAGACTGTATAAGAGAAAGATTTACAGTAATTTTGTTATTATATAAAAAATTGCGGAAAATTTTTTATATATTGTTAAGGTAAGGGCGTTTAAGTAGATAGTATTACATATTTATGAATCATTCTATTACGAATTGCTTATTTTCGTCAAAGGAAATATTTAAAAAATTTTTTTTAATATGTGTGAATTATCATATAAATTTAAAATTATGTAGAATTCATCAAAAACCAGAAATTTAAGTTCTATCAAGATGTTAATACAAATTTAATAACGTAAAAGAGGCTATTTATTAAATTTTGATTACAATTTTTGAAAATGCATAATGCGATAATAAAATTTTAGCAAAAGTTTAATCAATGATTCCTATATAAATTGTTAACTCGTTTACTTCAAAGCTTTGAATCTCATGCATTTAAATCACTAAAATTGACTAAGATTAAGACATTAAGAGCGAATATTGAAACTTCAAATAAATAAGTATACCTATAATATAGGTATGAAATTAGTTTTAATTTGAATATTAATAATAGCTTGAGAAAAAAGCTCGTTCATTAAAATTAAACCACATACATATGTTTTAATTCAATCTAATCTATATCGAAACGGTGATTCATAGTTTACATCCCATTAAATAAATTACAAAAATATACAACATAACAAAAATTATCTGAAATAAGATCGCAGTTATAGATTGAAGACAAATATTTTTTTGACAGAAACTTTATTGCGAAATATAATAATATGTTGATGGATTATAAAACATTTTCATATTATTCCAACTGATAGGAAGGGCCTATCTAGATGTAAATATTAGTTACCCCTTAGGGTAAAAACATGAACCCACCTTCTCCACCTCTCTTATATGTGGAATAATAATGTGTGAATAAACACACATGCAAGGATGTCGTTCGTTATTGGTTGGACTAGAATTTTCATAAGGATAGTCACGATTTTTATTGAATGATTCAATAATAAATATAATCGAAGGGGGACCAACTTCGTCTTGCATTATTACATTTATTTCCCATTTCTAATTTCTAATTTTTTTATTATAAACTCTCTCCAATTTAGGGTTGATTGATTGCATGCAGACGAGAAGGAGTACAGTCTAAAAAATTGGATGCTTATAAAGGATATTCTTTCAAAAAACTGTCAGAGTTGATAATAATATATAATAAAACAAGAAGTTATAATGTCAGAACGATTTTTAATAATTTCTCTAATGAGAAATTTTGTTCTCAGTATCACAAGTTGGTAATCACCGTTGAATTGTCCTTTCAGGAAAGCTTTGAAGCTTCTTAATACATCACTCCAGAATAGAATTTTCGTTCTATAGATATGTAAATATGGGGACTTAACAATAAAAAATGTGAATTTTTCAATGTATTTTTTAACATATTTCAATAAATATATATAATATAAATATAGAAAAGTTCAATTGTCACTTTAGGCAAGAAATTTGGAAAATTCAATTTGATTCGCAAAAAATCCACTATACTTGACACAATTTTTTTCCAATAAGCATTTATATATATGTATGTCCCTTGGACAACTTTTAAAAACACAACTGTTCCAACATTTTTCTAAATCTGCGTATGTATAGGTACCTACATTGTATACAAGCAGGCACAAAAGGCTTTATAAAATGTCCCCCATAAAGCCGAAAACACATCAATTATTCATTATTATGCTAAACATGAAATTTAAATAAAAAATACATACAATATGACTAAATAATAAAGGTACAAAATGGTGGTTCTGAGTGGGGTGGTGATTCGCCATCTATTCCCTTTGAAGTCAAAAATTATAGCGGACACACAATGTGAAACGACCTCGTTTATTGCTGACGAATGACGATAATTACGAATTACCATAATATTTAATATAATAAAGACTTCCCGGCTGTTGACGATGAACGGGCTTTGTGTAGCAATAAAATGGCGGTAATTTCTTCGTGCATGTGTACAACGGGGGACTTGTTTTCGGTTCGTTAGATTCCATGATGAAAATTTCTCTTACTATATTTTGTGGTTTACTATTTAAATCGTTTTAAATTATAATGACTTTTGTAATTTCATTCTTTACAAATGGCTGACAGTTAAACGAAGGAGCGAAATGTTTGCATCATCCATGATGCTGATGAATGATGATGACATTGGGTTGTTAGTTAACTTTTTGTCAAAACAATTGCCAAATTGAATTTTCATCAAATCAGGTATAGGAAGGTATTTATTTTCCAAGGAAATCATTTTATATTGTTGTTTATATGCTTTTATTCGAGCTTTCATTTGTTTAGATTTAGAAAAATGCGCGCTGAACTAAAACTTAACTAACTTACTTAATAATACTTAGGTACCTACAAGATAGGTATGTTTTTATGCATAGTTTTAGTTTTGATTAATATTTTGGAAAATTGTCAAATTAAATGTATACAGTCCTTTTTCCTAATATGTATACATAATAATCATAATATTCCCATTTGCCAAATTACCAGACCATATATAATACGAGTAGCTTATATTTTTTTTAAATTTAATGTATGAAGTCTAATAATTTACATTTTTGTTCTGGATTAAAATGTAATTAGAAAAATTTTCAAATTTAATGTGTTCGCAGTAATCCAAAACTGTTTTACGATTATACATTAACAATAAATAAGTAATAAAATACAGTATACAGTACCTAATGTTTGAATAATCCGAAGAGAAAGATGCTGGCAAGGCCCGTTTGGATATTAGAAAAACATTCGCATAATATTAGGTATATAGATTATAGAATACCTATATACAATCGTTTGTTGTCTATTATCCGAATTTGGTGTGCCGATTACTGCATGGGACCTTTTCATATAAAATTTTTACTAATAATACGTATCCTATACATATATGTATATAACTATATAATACCTACCTACCTATAAATACGCTTTTACAATTAATTTGTTTAAAAAAAAACCGCAATTTTATGTTAAATATAAATAAATCCG
>SSSI01007055.1:0-16128 GCA_004796505.1 Oryzaephilus surinamensis | reverse complement strand
AATGATTCATATATAGTTGATTTTAATTTTAATTCATCACACGTTTCCAATTTTCTGCATTTTTCTCAAAAACCACACATTTAATCAAAATATTCAAAGAGACATAAAAGATTCCTTTTCAAATTTTCAATCAAATGAGTCGATTCAACGAATATCTAAATAGGACAAGATAAAATTTGCTACATGTGTGTTTCCAGCACTCTCTCTATCAAAACTACAATTACAAAGGAAAAGAATGGCCAATGGGGTAGTTGCATGAGCGAGGGATTTGAGATTTGACTTCAGAAATCGATAGACCGTGTTAAAAAACCCTTAAAATATTTTTTTCAGATTTTTATCTTTTTTCCTTAATTTGTTATTAAAAGTTAAAAAACCATATTCATTTCAAACGTACTATATTTTTCACTGCCATCAACATCGACTACAACAGCCAATCAGTGATAATCACGCAAATACTAGAAAACGACCGCTGTCAAGATCTTACTGACTGGCGTAAACTTATAAGCAGTGAAACAAGATTTCCTTACATTTTTTTCAAATAAAACGACAATTTGTTGTTATACAATGGAACAAAACATCGTTTTATCACTATTTTTGTAGGTAATAGTTTAAATAAAAACTTATTTTTTAATTGTGCCAAGTTGAAAACCACATTTGAGGTTATGTTATAAACAAAAACTGTCATTTCCGGTCCGCCGGAAGTTTCTTACTTATTGACGTCACAATGTACTAAGAAAATAATTGAAATGTCAAAATTGCGTTTTTATATATTTTTTTTTAAACTATTGTACGTTGAAAAAAAGTAAGTACTTACGTATATTTTCTGAATCATGAATATTGTCTACATTAAAAGAGTAAATAAAAAAAAATGTGCAACTAGCGGCTACTAGCCCATTAAAGGTTTCAAGGAAAAGCACTATTGCTAAGCCATTACATATTGCCAAAAAGCCATAAAGAGTTTTGTTATATCAAATAACTTCATTTTTTTACTATTGTTTTTCCAAAAACCACTCTTTTTTCAAATGACTTAAATATCTCGTATAATATTTAGTTTTCTTTTAAACAAATAGATAAGTTACAACGGTTATTTGTATAATAAAATTTTTTCCGAGAATTTCTGTAACAGTTTCCAAAAAACCTTTATGTAATATTAAATTAAACAACTCCTATTAACTAATTACATAAATATATCAATTTGACCATGAGAATTAGGTATATTATCCACTGTATATATGTATATACATATATCATCATATGACATTAATATACGACTGAATTTATATACATAATACGTATAATCATTTATCATATGCACGTATCATCTATAATATTGAGATGTAACGCCCTTGAACTCTATTCCCGCTTCTATTCCGGATTAGATCTATATAAAAATATTGTGCAAAAACCTATAAGAACATATTTTAATCATAGTTTTCCATCTGATCAAATTTCTCTGCATCTTAAATGGGATTTAAAAAAACAAAGCTTTTGCTTGATGAAGGCTTACGTTCCCTAGCGACTAGGTATTACATGTATTTTTAGATTTTATAACTTTGTTCTTCTAAATAAAGAAAAAATTGCACAAACTTAACTTATTGGAACATGAGATTTTATAATTTAGACGTAGATATTACGCAGTTAACGCTAAATGAACGCGTTATACAACTGATGGCGCACTTGATTTTATAAAAAAATCCATATTAGCTTGGAAAATTTCAAAATAGAAAGACTGCGTGAGAGGAAAAGAAATGCGCTCTGAAACTTATCGGGGATTTAGCGTTCACGATGGCCTCTACGACGACCGCGTCCGCGTATCCTTGCTAAACTTGACCTTGTTTTATTTTAGAACATACAGTGTAGAACCCTACCAAACAAATCGAACATACAAAGTGACTATTTCTTAGCCAACTATTTTCGGAAAATCAATTTCTTAAATGTTATCATACTGGACTGATTTTCTCCATTGACATTAACTGTGAAATCTAATAATTTGACAATATATACATACTTTTAATGTCAGATAGGTTAGTCAAAGGTTAGAATGAAATGTGATCACGTAGGTCACACCTGTTATCCGTATGGTATTCCCCTATGAAAATAGCTTCTCCCCCCCCAATACATGAAAATTTTCCTTTTTTCGCCCCACCCCCTGTACAATACAGTGTGTAATCAAAATCAAGGTGAAAATATTGTATGTGTGTGTGTGAAACCTTGAATGATAAAGGATTTTTTCCGTATATATATATATAATTATTTGTTCACATGTTCACAATTTTGTGTTTTATCATTTAATTAACTATTTATCTAAACAAGTATTTTTCTATCCAGATGGGGAAAAAACTAATTGCACGTCAAAAATGTTATCGTAATAGGAAAATATTTTTAATTAATTAATTAGTATGATGGATTATTAGGAAAGTCGATCAACTTTTCGAGTAGCCCCCGTATTTTTGTCGCGCTAATAATAATAATTTCCCCATTTAAAAAATTATGTTAATGTCCTTGGCATTAGCATTCAGATTTTCTGGTTCGTCAGTTTCTTATAATAAATATATTGAGAATATAATGTGCTTCCTGGTTTATTGGAATCCATATTTATATATTGGAAAAGAATAAATCCAATGTCATTTGAATGCAACCCGTTATAATAAAAATGCATTATTAGATATTAGTTATAAATTCGATAGAATCGTGTAGGTTGTTTTATTAAACATTAATTACTTATTATTCTACAGGGAAATTAAAATAATGGTGTAGGTGGTATCATTGATATCATGTTAAATAACAATTTATGTATTTAACAAACTGACTCATATTTTTGAATATGAAACATTTATCCGAAACAATTTATATTGTTTCTAAGAATGATGTTACTAATTTAGAACAAGTAAATGTTTAACGGGAAATTATTTATATGCGTAATAATTTGCATTTGTTGATTTAAATCAATTTTTTCAAAATTGGCGAATGCACCGGGACTCGAATTAAGATTTTCGCTCTCTTCTAATAAAAATGTTAATTAGGATGATTTCTGGCCTAAAAATAATTTATAAAATTATTAAAAATTGGCTCGTGTGCATAAATACACGCGTGTACACCATTTACCTTGACGTTATTTTTTTTTACAATAAATTTGTAATTATTTTGCAAGTAATTTAAGTTAAATATTATTGTTTATCAAACATTTATTATTACCTACGTTAAATAAAACTTGAACTTGAAAATAAAAACGACGTATGTCAAGGTTTTTTTCGTACAAGGGATATAGATATGCAATATAATAAATTTTTATTGAACAATAAGCCATTTTAATACGACACGGGGGTGGGGGGTGGTGTATTAATAGAGGAAATAATAATTGAGGGGTATTTTTATAGTACAGGTCGTGAAACTGGGACAAGAGGGTCACCTTTTCGGGTGCAAATCGATGCAGCTCCACCAGGCTGCAAGGTCATGGCCACATTCATATTCCCACCCCCTAAACAATATTTCTCCACCACCTTATTCATGAAAATAAACTCATTTGACATGGTCGAATATGCCGTTTTTTTGACATTTATTTGACGGGTGCTGATTAATGGGGTAAATCGGGGTAAACAGTTCATCTGTTGAATATTCAACAGTTTTAAAAATCATTTTTCGGATAAATTGCAAATGTCTTCTCTGGTTGTATATGTTTGGACCTTGAATACATTATTACTTCCTTGAACAAATTAATTATTTATTATTACTAGACCAAGTCGGTGTAATAAAATTTTTTCAATAAATTTCATTGCAATCAACCCAATAAAAATACGTATATGTGGAATAACAAAGGGGCGGGAAAAACGATTTGGTGGTCAAAACATTTGCATTAAATGAAAACTGTGCCATTCTAAATGTGTGCAGGTTTTTTGGCTAGATTTAAGTGCAGTATAATAAAATCTAAGGTCAAGGCCTGCTGGCTGGTATCGATTTAGGGGCGGCGCCCCACTGTCAAGGTCCCGCGGTCACGGGGAAGGTCGTCCAGGGGCCTCATGGGATGATACATTGGTTTATATATATATGTGTAATAACATATGCACATTATATGTGTTTATTTGCATAAACATCTGTATTTATATTCGATATGCACTTTTTGGCGAAAATTCGTTTACACATTGTTGTTTGAGGCGCGCTTTTTTTTGTTGTTTTTGAGAATTATTATGCATTTTGGAGTGCGGCCAGGTAGTTTTGTTGATATGGATCTTTGGATGGTTTTTAAAAAAAAGTTCGTTTCTGACCTTACATCAAAAATAAAGGTGTAAAAAAAATTGAAAGATAAAATTGTTTTTTATCCTTGCGCAAACTATATTTATTTTTTTGGTGATTTATCAAAATTTTATTTAAATCTTTTGATTATTTATTTAAATTGGTAGGAAAAGGACCTTGTTATTAAAATGGGAAATTATATCAATAGTGCAACAAGAAATTGTTTTCCTTAGAAATATATCCTTGATTTGAAAAGATGTTCGATGTAATTTAAATGCAAATATGCCAATTTCCATTTCAAACCAGGATATTATAAAAGTTTACCGGTTTTCTATAAACATTCACCATTTTTATAAAATCGTTAAATATAAAGAAAATAAGGTGAATACGTCCAAGGACTAAAAAATACTAAAAATAAATTATTTTCCCCCATTTATGACGAATTATGTAAAATTTGCTACACACATTTTTTTGGCACACAAAGTGTTTTGATTTCAATTTTTTTTATGTAATTTGTGTAATATTCATAGTCAAATGTCAACCGAAAGTCGGATTAGATGTGTTTTGTTGTTGGGCAGTCTTTTAGTTCAAGGTTTTATATAAGTTCAAGATCAAAAATAGATTTGTTGCTCGTGACACTGTGTGTTTATTAAAAAACACAATTATTGAACAAGTAAAATGAAAATAACTTGTTAAGATTAGATGAAAACATAAAAATGTACATAAAAGAAAAATTGTACATACAAGAGGGTGTTGTTATAATAATAATAATATAACTGTGTGGTATTTAAAAATGTCAAGAGCGAACAATTTTTCAAATGGATAAAAGTTCAGAAACGCGATTTCCTGGTTTCTGTTGTAATATTATGCGAAACAGTTCGATTCACCTTGCATTTCGACCTTCCGTCACCTTCGACCTCCACTTTAAATCAACTCTTATTCTATACACTCACATAATACATAGAAACAATTTTTTCATTTTCAAAGTTGTGCATTTATTATGCGCTTTTACTTTTCACTTCCTACTTTACGAATTTTTGTTGTAAAAATTTGACTTTGTCCTCATTATTTATAGTTTCAATGATGATTTCCAGGTAAAATTAAAATATGATTAAAATGCGCGCCAAAAGTTTCAGTTTAAAGGACATATTCGTAAATATAGTAATTAAAAATATTTAAATTACTTTAGAATTTCAATGTCGCCAAAAGAAAAATTATTTGTTGCCAATTCTATTTGTATATACAATTCGAAATGCCAAAATGTAACACATTCAATAATAATGTGGAGTAGTGAAATTCTTTTTCCATTTTGTTTTTCAAAAGTAAACTTGAGGAAAATTCGTTTTAATTAATAAAAGGCACACTTCCAATGCTTGTTGAATTGTGGTAGGTTATGTGTTTTATATATATTATCTTATCTAATCTAAATATGCCACATATTCAGTTAGAGTGTTTAAATATATGTACCTAAGCGCTTTTCGTAATTAGTGGGCAAAAAAGGGCGAAAAACGAGGAAATGCATGTGTTTGTAAATTGATTAGATATTATTATTGTGTGAAAACAGATTGCTTAATTGTCATTTCCAATATAAAATAAAGAATTTTAATTATTATTACATAACAATTTTTATATATCTGTAAATTTGCTGTTGGCAAGAATATGATTATGTTGTTATTTATTGTATTAAAAATTTCTTTTTTTCTAATATTGCAATTTGAACGTGCATATCTCACGGACAAAATAATATACATTTTCCCTTGAATTTGTAAAATGGAAAAAACCTGATGATTATATTTTCACTTTCTAAATATGTGAATTGAGGAGGTCAACAATTTTCATTTCTTAATATCCAGTTCTTTTTTTATGTAATCCCACATATTATCATTATAAGGTCACCTTGGACTTTAACTACCCCATAGTCTTATTATTAAATAGATTTTCATTACAATTTTATAACAATATAAATAAAACAAATTGCACACGAAGGTCGAAGAGAATGCGCGCGTTTGCGGTGATTTTATTTTTAAAATGAAACTTTTTCAATGGCATTTCCTTATGGGTGTGCGTTTTGCTATACTTAAATTACAGCATTTTTGGATCAAACAAATTTTTTTTCCTTCATAAAAAAACAATAGTTTTCTTTCGGGTGAAAGTCTTCAAAACATCAGCATGTTGTAATTACATCAAATGGGTAGGTGTTAAGTGAGAGGATAATACCGTTTTAATATACTAGTCGTGAATATCCCCTACCATTAAAATCTATAATTCAATGAACAATAAAATGCGTATAAAATACAGTTAATTGCTGTACATTTGTTGCATCCTTTGTCTCAAATTTAAATATAAAACTGATTGTAACAGGTCAACTGGTCACCGATTTTAATAACTTGCAATTTTCTTAAGCCATCTCGTCACCGATAGAAATGAGGACTCTTTGGAAATTCGCCAACTGGTCACTGGAATTCCAGGAAGTGTTTTTGTTAGTCGCTTATACATCCTCTTAGTTTTTTCAATAATGTTTTTAAATATAAAACTGAACGTGATAGGTAATCTGGTCACCTTTATTTATCCCTTTCAATTTTTGTAAGCCATCTCGTCACCGATAGAAATGAAGACTCTTTGGAGATTCGCCAACTAGTCACCGGAATTCCCGGAAGTGTTTTCGTCAGTCGCTTATACATCCTCTTAGTTTTTTCCTTTTTTTAAATTGTATCACTTTTCATACAATTTTCTACTTTTAAAATAATGTCTCAAATTTAAATATAAAACTGAATATGACAGGTAATCTGGTCACCGTTTCTGATCCCTTGCAATTTTTGTATGCCATCTCGTCACCAATCGAGATCAGGTAAATTTCTTAGGATCCTTTGGAGATTCACCAACTGGTCACTGGAGTTCACGGAAGGGTTTTAGTTAGTCGATTATTCATCCTTTTAGTTTTTTTTAAGAAATTGTATCACTTACTGCGTTTTGGTATAAAAAATGTCACAAAACTTATCTAAATACGAACTAACGTATAAATAAAGACTTTCAATATAATAATTTAATAATTAACTAATACTATAAAAATTCAAGAATACTGTCAATTATAAACGAAAAAGTTGACAAACAAATTAAAATTAGCGCCAAAACTGTCATTCAGCGCCGATTATCTGTTAATACAATAAAAATTTTTATTTGCTTATAAAATATCGGTACAATACATTATATGCCAAAATACTTAAAAGTCGATAAAGCATTTTAAGAAGATTATAAACACAATAGGATTATCTTGCAGTGACCAGTTGGCGTATACCTGTTTAGTAGCTGGTGACCAGTTGGCGTGTTCAATTTTTCACAGAATATTGTAAAGTGGGAGATGGCGTCCGTCCAAACCGATATTAAGATTTAAACCCTGATTCATACATTGATTAGATAGTTTTCCATGTTCTTGACATATAAAATTGAAAACATATTTTCATATAAAAATTTACTGTGTGTGACATATAGTTTAATGGGGTTGGAAAACTATATAAAAGATTGAGGGCGATGCGGGGGTTGTTTGTACAAAATAAATATAGAAAAATCGATATGCATTATTTTACAAAAATAAAACAAAACCATATATTCATTATTGTAAAACATATATCCTTAACATAAATATTGTATATCCTATTTAGCCAGCCTTGCTATATTTAATCGCATTTATTTGTTAGAACTTAGAAGAGTAATTAAATATTTAATTCATGGACGAAATATGATGTGGAGAAAATTACAATATTAGATACTTGGTAATATTCTTGTTGCAAATTTGACATGACCTACATAACAATTTATTTATTAATTTATTTGTGTTGAAATTTTCTTATTGTTGTCATCTGCTATTGGTTTTTCTTTATTTTTTGTGTTGAATGTTTAAGGATATATAATAAACGCAATTATAATCGTATACGATAATTTATAGGTGTGTTTTTTTGCTTTTTCATATAATAAGAGTCATTTTCTTATATAATACTGGAAGAATGTTGCACATTAATTATAATAGGAATATTTTATTAGACGATTAAATGCGTTTTTTTTTTCAAAGTGTGTATAGAATGTAAATAAATATTACGGTAAAGTGTACATTACTAGGTGGGTGATGTTTATATTTAGATATTAGAAAAATTATTTCATACCAATTAAGTTTATGTTATTTTTTTTATTGGAATCATGCGGATATTTACTTTGAAGTATGCAAATATTCCAATATGATTGAATTTGTGACGAATTTTCTAATTAAATTGATTTTTTGTTATGTGAAAAGGGTTTTATTATTAGAAACAATTACTAAACCTTGAACTGCACTCCAACACATTATTTTAAACGTTTTTTTCATCAATAATTTATGAAATAAATTTATTGGAACTACACAATTTTTACATTGAATTTACCACCTACGTATTCGTATATATATGAATAATTACTTTGTTAATTATTAAAAAAATTAATGGTTTTCCAATTTTAATCTTTATAATGAATCGTTTATTGTACTTGGAAATAATAAAAAAATTATCTAAATTGAACTCTTGTTCTATATTAAGGTTATTAACATTTTATTATTTTTTTTTGAATATCTAAACCTTTCTCTGTATTAGCAATTTAAATGATCAGAATGAAGCTTTTTTGTGCTTTTTCACATCTTAACACTCCGATTTATTTGCCTAGTTAAAAAATTTAATGAATTACTTAAAGTGTATGCGTGTAAATATTTATAACTAATAAATTTCGTATTTAAAAACAAACTTCATAATAAAATTTATTACATCTATATTGGCCTTAAAAATTGTTTGCAACAAACAGAAACATTTTATGCACATTTAACAATAACCCATAAAAATCATTATAGCATATACATGTAAGTGTAGATAAACCGAAAAATGTGGGTCACGGTATATGATGATGTATGGGTCAAGGTGAAATTATCCATGAAATTCGGGTCAACCCAAATAAATGATCCAGGTGTGAAAATTGTAACATTTCCATTATTTTTTCATGATTATATTGAAATTTATATTACAAACAATTGATATTAATTGTTTGGATATAAAATTTTCTGTATAATAATAATACTGAAAGAGAAAGTATACATAAAAGATGAAGATGGTTTTGTATCTTTAATGTGTTGGCCCACAAACACACTTAAATCAGACCAACAGAGATCGGGTTCGTAAAAGTGAAAGCCATTGTTTTACTTTCTCGTTTATTTACTATTTTACTAAAGTATTCAAATGATGAAAAAACATACACACGATTCAGTTGAACTTTAATCATTTCAAACGTGAATTATTGTAGAAATTTTCGTGTGGGAATCAAATTTGTCGCCCTTAAATGAATTGTTTTATTGTTTGTTAAGTTTCACTTCTTCGGCCTACATTTTATATAGGAAAAATAGTGGCCATGTCAACAACTTGTACAGATTTTATGTGTATGAAATGTAAACTAGATATTTTAAAAATAATTTTGTTAAATTTTCCGTTAATACTTTGTGTGCAACCTTGTGAAAGTATTAAAAATGACCAATAAATCAATAGAAAAATAAATAAATTTAAAAAAAATGGTTCATCATTATGGCATATTGAAAAATTCCTTTCACCTCAAAGTCAAAACATTATAGAGAGTGAATGAGGAATTAAAATGCTCATTAATTTTTTTACTTTCACTAGTAGAATTTCTTCTTCAAATTTATAATTTATAGAAAATGTGTTTAGAACAAGTTTAATTAAGGTGCTAGTGAAATTGGTGGCCTCGTGACCGCCTATAAAATTTATTTCTTCACTTATCATGATGATGAATTCTTCAAAAATTTTGTTCGAATTTTTTTGAGGCGCCTGAAAATCAGGTCATAAATTGATAATATTTTTCATTTGAAAACAGAATGTTGTACGTGTGGACTGTACGTTAAAAATGGCGCCATCACCATTTTTTTGTTTCCTCTTCATTACAGTAAGTTGCAAGCCGAGATAAGTGCTATCAAGCAAACTGATTATAATTGACCTTGACTTGTATATGTCTCGAGTTCCGTTAGTTTGAGCAAGGTCATGAATGAGTACGCTTTACTCGTTCTCTTTCCATTTACTTACACGGTAAACTTGCCTATTTCATAATCATACACACAGTTCATCTATATATATATATATATATATATTTATTCCATTCAATCACTTCCTTATTCCCTCGGATTTGTTCAAGAACAAATTTTAAATATTGTCCTTGTTTTTGTACGAAAATTCATTTACCTGTCAATTAATATAAATTGATTTATCAAAAATTGTAGAAAAATATATTTTCGTTGCAAAATCTTTATATGATAATAATTTCATGGTCAAATAAATTTCCTATACTTTAGTAGAAATTACGTAATAAATAATAAATAGATCGGAGTTTTATGTACGTGCAAGTTTACAAGTGCTTCCACGTGGTGATTTTTTTTTTTGTAAATTTGTGCATATTTTCGTATAAATGATCCATTAAACGCATTAACCAAAACAATATTATGTTTTTATTGTAATATAGAAATGGCAGTATGTTAAACTGTTGTTTATTTATACAATTTTTATTAAATCAACACTTTCCTATCATTTCCCGCCAGTAAAAAACATATTTTTATACAGTACAATATCCTGAATTATTTATTCATACAATAACTTTTATACATATAGTTCTTTAAATACATGAAATGAAATGCTTGCTATCACTTATTAATCAAAACAATAATATTGTAATTGTTTCAAAACAGTTGGCAGACTTTTTTATCATTTTATGAAATTTTTGTGGCCGCGCGCGCTTTTTTTTTGGTAATGTACATAAATGTGCAAATTTCGTAGAAATGATAAGAAAAAATACAAAAATAAATATAATTCAAGGTTATCATTTTAATTAAATTTTTGTTTTACATGAGTATGGCACGTACATTAGGGTAAAGTCCACTAAATAGAAAACGTTACATGTTTTGGATTTAAAATCAAATTCGGAATTCTGTTCGTCTAGTCTGGCTTTTTTTATTAAAACAACAACAATGTTTAAATTTTGTTTACAAACAAGAATGTTGGCCAAATATTTTTCTCATTGTGTCTGCAAAAAAAGTCAATAAGGGTAGGTGACTCATTTGTTATGTTTTTGTCCACAATGTCTTGTAAAGTCAAAACAATTATAATTTGATACAAATAATAACAAAAATGAATCCAACAACTAATAGAATGTAATAATAATAGTGACTAATTATTGATTAAACAAAGAGATTAACAATATTAACCTTGCCTTATATGTCATTTTATACTTCCAGGTGAAGCAAGGTCGCAAAAGAATGAAAAATATGTTATTCAATACAATAAATATGCAATTTTAATTGCTTTATCTAAGAAAACTTAAATACGATCATCGATTAAATGAGATTTATTGGTTTTTAAGCATGCAATTTTCTTGCAAACAAAAAAATCAAATACTTTTGATGAAGTTGAATTTTCCCTTGAAACTTGGAAAACCAACTCACTCAGCATAAATTTTCCTGGTTACTATATATAAGGCGTTCTTTGTCCCACTTTATGATTGGATGATAGCATTTTCCCGGAAAATTGTACGGCATCGACTCGTGCCCGGTCAAGGGCACTGCTTGTTAAAACAATTGACAGAATCCTTTCGGGCACATAAAATAGGCCAAAGGGTCGAATCCAACCCACCTAGCCGCCCTTTCCCTTTTTATACAGTTTGGATTAAACTTGGAAAAATGTTGTTGAAACACTTGGGAAATTTGATAGAAACCTTGGCAGTGGAGGTAAATTTCCTCCATTTTTTTTTTTTTTTGTTAATAAATGTTTGATTTGTAGTGCTTTCTTTTGTCAAATTCAAAACACAAATATGAAAAATGTAATGAAATTCAAACAAAAATCTTTTTGTTTGGAAAAGTTAATTGAAACAATTTAATTTGATTTATTTAGAATGAAGATATGCGCAAAAAATGGGGGAAATGATCGATGAAATATTCTCTGAACGCCCACATGCACACATAAAACAGCTTCCCAAAGGCGCGTGTCAAATCATCCCTCAGCTTTAAGGCACCTTGACCTCTTCAACTTTGACACTAATGTGTGGTGTTATCGTTTTTCGGCTCGTTTTTACCCCGAATTTTATTTTTAGCCATTTCGCACACAAACATCTATTTGTAAAATTAATTCTACTAGATAAAATCATAGTGAGAACTATTTTCCCAAAATTTTCGAAGAGAAATTAATTTTTTTTATAAAAATCGTTTTTTTGTTGTTAACTTTTAATCAACGGTTTATTTTCATTCATGTTCCAACCTTGGAAATATTCATTGTTCAGAATTTGGGGGGTTGTTGAGTAGCGCAGGTCAAGGATGATGTTTATATATATATAACAACCCCTCCATTGCCAACAACGCGCAAGGACCTTGTTTAAGGGGGTGGGTGAAGGACGCGCGTTGGCTCCGATCATTTCGCGCAACAACCCCTTCTTCTTCCACCGCTGTTTTTAAAGAAATCTTTTTTTTTTAACTGTTCGTGTTTCTAAATTCAAGGATGGTATTTTAGAAATTGTGTCACATTTTCTCCCAAAACAGATTTTCTTTTAATAATACACTGTAGTATTCTAGTATTTAGGAAGTGTATCTAACCTACTTATACTTAAAACTAGAACATATAAACTATTGAATATTAAATATACAATACAATGTCATGTTGCACAATTATTGGGCCATAGAATGTTAGAAAAAAAGATGTAATATAAACACAATCAACCCTAGTTACTTTTTATTAGTTGTATATAATTGCGTCGTAAACTTTCAAGGTGATTGTTTTTCAATAACAAATTTATTGCACAATATAGCACATCTTCTAACTAATATTTAGACGAAACATTTTTCATCCAATTAAAAACTTGCAAATAAATTAGCTATTTTTCTTGTTAAAAACCAAAAATCAGGTTAATTGGATTGAATTTAAGATTTTTATACAAATTGCTGGCTTGAGGGGGATGAAGTTCAAGTTTAGAATGTGAGCGTCAGTGGACGTTGTCGTGGTAACGGGTCTCCACCCTGTGACGTCAACGTGACGCACAGCGTCCCGACGCAACAACGTGACCTTGTCCGTTATAAGAGAGTCAATATAACCCTTGTGTGACATTGGCAATCATTTTTATGTTATGTATCAACAATTTATTGTTTTATTACGTACATTTTTTTTAATTTTATATTTTAAACTGTAATTATACAAGTAAATACAAGTAGTTGCGATTTTGTATTTTAAGGATGGTGATGTACAAAATAGGTATTATATCATCATCACACCCAATAAATCTATTATAAATGACGAATTCATCAATTGTATTACATAGTCGTTTATTATAATAATAGTGATTTCGAAATTTTATATATTTTTTATATACGAGATTATTTATTAGTGTATATGCAATTTATCTTACAAGTGTTTCCGCATTATAATTTATTTATATTACTATTTATTAGTTCAAATATAGGAATATAATATCTGATGGTAAAAATATACCATATTAGTAGAAAAATTTATTCATAGTACGTGAATTATAAATAAAAATTGTCGTTCAAGATATTTTATTATATTTTATTGCATCAATTTCATTTGTACAAACAAATCGTAAGTTAATTGTTTATTAATAACCTTGGTCTCACATTGCTATTGTTCGTATTTTTTATTTATTCAACTGTAAATAACACAAACAGGCGATATTCAAGTAAATTGGCAATAATAAATAATCTAATAACAGTTTAGCAAACAATTAATACATTAAAAGTGCAATAATTAATAAAAAACAATTAAACGTTTCAACTTTTCAAGGTAGAACTTGAATGGGGAAATTTTAAAAACAAAATTTTTCAAAATATGTATTCTAGAACTTTTATAAAAATTTACATCTGCTCTAATATGTTTTTCCAATGCTTTAATCTAATCTGAAAATTCACCTTGTATACAAATTGTACATGTTTACAAACGAAAATGTAAAATATGGGTTTAACAATATTTTTTTAACAGAAAAACACACAATTTAAATGTTGTTTGTGTACACTATATTGAGACGAATTTTCTTAATGACACCCACATATACAAATGACAGTTGAATGCACTTTTAAAAATTTAACACCTAATCAAATGGGAATTTTTATTATATTTGTACAATTTGTCAACGTCTTGAATACGAAAATATATTTCTCGCTGAGCGAAACTGCATTTAGAATGCAATTATTAAATTTATGATAGGTTTATATTAAAAAAACCTTTTTTCTGTTCGGTCTCAAGCCTTTGTTAATATAATATATAAATGTGGCAGGAATTATGTCCTTGCTCATTTAGTTTGTCTGCTACTCTCTGCATGTACTGTATAGAAAATATGTGGAGGTCGTCTTCGGGCATTAGCTGATAGGATTTGTCTCGTTTTATAGGGCGTATATACATATATATATGTACGATGTTGTTCTGTTTTCTGTGCTCTTGCTATTATAAACTTTAACAAAGAACGAATGAATATTGTGTAGAATCTAAAGCAGAATATATATATGTGTGTATGTGTCGATGGTGATGCCCTTGAGCCTGTCCAAGGCCGGACTGGGTCACCACAAGAGTCCTCTTTGAGGGCCGCGACTTTTTTTACTCTTATTCTTGTATTATTTCAGGACAATAACCCATCCTTTGCGCGCCGCTCTTTTATATATGTATTATACCTTCTCACACGCACACCATCAAATCCACCATCAATTTTTTCATGTCTAGATTCTTCTTTTGATTTAATTATTATCAACAGAAATATATTATAATTTATAATTGGCGTATGTGTATACTCGTATGTTGGAAATCTTCCATGCACATATGAATGGTTGTGTTACAGGTGCAACCTGAAAATTATTGTAAAATATTGTGCAAATATATGTTTTTTAATAATATATCGACACGTGTACGTATTACGAATTTACCCTAAATTTTTGCACCTGGGACAGGTGCTTTTATTAGCAGGCGTACCGATTTCACTTCAATAATAATGTTATTAATCGGATGGACGCCATTTCGTCACTTTATATATGCTCTATAGTTCTATACTAATTTTGATAGAATTCAATATGCCAACTCGTCACCAGGTACTAGGTATACGCTAACTGGTCACCCTCTGTCTATTTCTTACTATTATGCCGTAAATATTGTATATTGTATATGAAAATAGTAAAATTTAATTGTTGTTTAAACGGACATTACCGTTTTAACGTATAGTTGAACCGTAGCAGCAGTTTCACTAGCGTTTGATGACAGTTTGGATACTAATTTTAAAATTTTTGTGAAATTCTGCGTGTCAACATTAGTCATTAATTTAATTCATTATTATTTTTCAATTAAATTTCATAATCACAATGGGATATTTTAAATTATTGTATTGGTAGAGTTTTGCAACAAAAAAACTATTGGAAAAATCGGTTTTTATTTACAAATAAAAGTTAGTTCAAAGCCCAGTTTTTGTATTTTCGATATATGTAAATAAAAACTATGTCAGAAATTATTGTATTTTTCCTGTGAAAAACAAATCAATAAGCGAACAAATTAATCAAATGTGAAATCTGAATTAAATCAAATTTGACCACTCAGTTTAAAAAAATTGTGCAACGCTGTAAAAATATATAGTTTATCTCAATTCTATGTGCACACCAGATTTAACATTTTAGATCAATTTTTCGTTACATGGTTGGCAATACTGAGAGAAGAAGAATTTTAGTGGATTCCATTTATTGTTTTCTATAACCTAAATTAGTCGTCAATTTTTTCATAGATGTGTTTCGAAGATATATTTTCTTAAATATACTTTTAATGAATATTTTATGACTAGTACAATGTTGTAATAACCAAT
>SSSI01007054.1:0-13874 GCA_004796505.1 Oryzaephilus surinamensis | reverse complement strand
TAATTGTCTTTGTTTTATATCATATCACTACTGTAGTGTTATCAGGAGGAATATATAATATGTGTCAGCACAGCACTTGGTTAGTGCGTCCAAACAGCAGGAATACTAAGAGAGGACTGAGCCTAGAGCTCGACTTCGCCACAGTTAACCAGTTGACCCAGTTCCCGGACGTTAACCCACCAAAGTGTATGGCTTGTGAGGCCAGTTCATAGCGTGAAAGTGAGAGTTGGTGTTCTCTCTTCAACACATTTTATTTGCAATAATATATAGACAAAGAACGACATAGTTTCGTCATAACTTCTAACTAAAAACGTCAAATGTACATGCCTATATAATATGTGTTGCCCAAATAGTTAGTTTACAAGTCCCCTACTTTTTTTTTGTTTCTGTTCTATTATCAATAAATTTTTTTCTAAGGTGCATTCAGATAGGGAAGAAAAATCGTCTATCTTGAATTATGACGTTTTTCCAAATAATCCAATAATAGTCCTTCTAACCTTACTTTCGACCAATAAAATTTAAAAAATTACATCACGTGGAAGCTGACCAATCATAACCTTTTTCTTCCCTAAATGAATAGACCTTAGTTGTCTATATTTACAATTAGTAATTTAACGATAATTAATAGAAATATTTGTGTGGACTATGTTTGCAAAAAAGATTTTTGAATTTGGAAAAGTGTGTTTCTTGAGAGCAGTGACTCCGCACTCGGTTGCAGTGGATTTCGCGCTCACATCGATGGGGTCGATGACCGCGCTAAAGCGAAACTGGTGCAATTTATATATATATTATAAAATTGTTTCTATATTAAAAATCGTAAGTTGAATTCTATTATTTATTATAAACACAAAAATTTGTTTTTGTTTTGATTAGATTATAAAATAATTGTTATGAAATTAAAAAATAAAAATAATGTTACGAAGTCACTGGTTGTTTACTTTTTTTTTGTTATTGTTGTTTTTAATTTAATTTAATTGGGATTTGTTGTCGAAAAAAAATATGGGTCACAACATAGTCAACAATGGCCAATACAGTTTATAAATATATATTTTTTAAAAAATATTGTACAGTGCAGTGACATAAAAGTGGGTTATCTGTGGCCGAGTCATCATTTTTGCACATTAACAAATGATTCAGAACAACGCCGTGTCATTCGTTCATTGAACTAATCTATATAGTTCGAAGTAAACAACAAAAGCAAAACGCTTCGATGGCAGAAGTGAAGTAAATATATTACTACTACCTAATACTATTATGCTATATCGTGTTCGTTGTACGGTCAAAGACTTTTTACCTCGGGCGCACGAATGCGTATAAATAACAAAAAAAAATTATTTGAATGTACTGTATTTATTTAGCACGATATTATAATTTGTTCCAAATACGGTTTTCTCGAAACTTCCTGACGTCATAACTGTTTGCTATTACGTCAGGAAAAATTTGATCGCCTAATGTGTTTGCGAGAAATGTATTTTTTCTTAGAAATTCTAGTTTGATGGCATTTCCGAAAATTATTTGTCATAATGCAAAATTTGGCACAGATTTGGTAACTTCTTTGTTATTAATTATTATATAATTCAGCTTATCATTAAAGTTGTTTGGATATAATACTCCAAATTGATAATAATTTTTATAACCTAAATTTCGTTACGAAATTATCTTTCGAAACGATTTTAATTAACAAAAGTGCCACACCTGTAACACCGTATTGGGATAAAGGGTTGAAAAATTGTTGAGCTGGTCAGTGACTTCTGATGCTACTTATAAATGCATACACATGTACAGATACAACGGCTATAAAATTGGCACCCACGTTCTAAGGTCATCAAGGTGCATCGAACTTCTCGCAACTTTAGTCCAAAAATTATACAACACTTTTAATTTCTGGAAATCCTTACAAGATTTCATATTTTGGAAATTACAAATCACACCTAATACCTAATGTTAGGGTAAATGATTAACCGAAAAATTCGTACGATGGTTTTTTTTGGATTTTCCAAAGAACACCATCATCAAACAGAGTTCGGTCAACGTCCGGAAATCTAGGTTGTCGTAGAGAACATCGCGGGCGAGCGGCCCAGAACCGTGCTGAGGCGGGGATGGACCTCAGTTGCATCATTATTATAATACACGAACGATAACGGTGACGTTTTAAAGCATGCGCTAGCAATTGTGCGGGTTTATTGACCCCTTTTCCAACCATATTCCTATGTTATATGGGTGCATTGTACAGAGAAATGCTAGATTTTTCGACAGACCTCTGACCCAATTTGCGAACAACAAAATGGCCGATAAAGCAACAGAGAGAATTGATTATTATTAACCAGAAATAAATTATCAAACATCATTTGAACATTATCTGGTATTAAAACTAAAAAAATTATTGGAATAGAAAAAATTTAACGAAATCATTATAAGCTGTATGAAAGTTCTGTTATTGTTTTTATAAAAAATAATTATTCTGAGAAAGCATTTCTTTATAATTATATTCAGCACATAATCAAACATTATTTTTATACATTAGAAGTGAAAAGAAATGTAATTAATTGAAAAAAACTTTCTTCGTTATTATACAAATACGTAATTTTCGATTTTGTATTATTATTTCAACTATTATGTTTATTTTTTAATCAAAGAACTCGATATGTAAATGATTGACTAAAAATATAAAATGAATTAATGTTACTTAAGTAGTTATAATACAACGTTGGAATTTAATGTGCCTCGCCAACGAGTTGTTGACCTATCCTAACGGCACATTAGTGAGGTCCTATCGGAAACATTGGCAATCCTGTTTCTCTTGACTGTTGTAAAATGTTATGTGTGTGCTGATTTTATGTTACAGCCCATAAAAAGCTCATATTCTTACGTTTTATGTTCCTTAGTTAAGTATGAACGTTTTTATTTGTTATATTAGATAGGCCGATATAGTAGTAGTATAATAGTAGTAGATATATATAAGCAAGTGCAAAGTTCTCTATGGTTATACCGTTATTAAAAAGTAATTGCTAGTGAGGGCACTACTGTCGCATATAAGGCCAGGTCATTCACCTGAATTCAGATTGCGCGACTATAGAATGTTGCGTCCCCCCGCGTAAGCAATCTAACTCATTAGCTAGTACACTATGTAGCGCCACCTTGTCCAAAATAACATAAATTAAATTTGACACTATACCGATGTTATTTATTTTATAACTACGAATTTTTTAATGTGCCATGAAGACAATAAAAATGTGAACAAATGTAATTTAATTCTACACGTGGAATGGGCGGAAATGGCAAACCCTTTTTTTGGGCACCACAAATTGATCACTTTCATCATCAACCCTTGTCCAATTTTTAAAAAGGGTTGTTTTCTACAAAATGTATCAGGTAATATTAAATATTATCAGGTAAAATGGAATTTTGCGTCTACCATCTGCTGTTGTGTTGCATCAAGAAAGGGTGCAGATATTTTTCACCCTTTTGTTCAATATTAAATCTGATATGTACGAATATTTTTTCTAACCTTTTCAGAAGGGTTTCTTGTTCAGGCAATACAATCTGTGTGCATTGGTTGTATAAAGCTATTGAAAGTAAAAGCGTGTTAAACACACATATGTGGCACAGGTGCTGAATTGGGCGGGTTGAATGTATTTGTGTGTGTGTGTGCACACGGTTGACCTTGAACAGTCAACGAGTTCATCCAACTTAAAATACCAACAAGGTAACACAAACGACGGAAGAACTACAAGTAAAAGACTATGAGATGTACACATGTGTGATGGATGGAGAAGAAGAATAGCCCCGAGGTGTGCCACATGAAGATGTGTTTGTTGTTTGCCTGTAGGGCAGATGTACAAATAAAAAAAGAAGTTGATGATACAACTGTGTATCAGAATTTTTAATACTTTTACTTTTTAACTATTAACCTGGCCCTAAACAAGAAGATCAAAAATAAAGATCTGAATCTTCCAACTTATTATGGCAATGTGAACTGTTTTTGGGTTTTAAGTTTGTATGTGTGTGACATCATCGTTTTTTGGCCACAATATCCGAACCCACATTTTGGGCAAAACCTTGAGAGCACACATTTTTTTTTTTTTGGTAAAGTGAAGGTCAATCGCCCACTTATAAAAACTGAGGAGGACAAAGAGGAGAGGCAATATTAACAGAGAGAAGTTTAGTTTAGTCCTGCTTCTTCCCGCACCGGACCCCTCTGAGTTAATGTGCGCGTGCAACCGGACATTGACACTGAACACAACCGACCTTCAACCTTCTTTTTTTTGCGCCATACACACAAGAAACTCAGGTAGAGAAAAATAACAAAGAATTTCGTTATGTTGATCGATTTATAAAAATATAATAATAACCGTCCTACTCTCCCCACACGCAATATGTTTGTGTGTGTGCCAAAAATTCATGTATACAATAGGAAAATTTTTTTTGCGTTCTAATATGTGTTTATACCACCCTTGAAAAGTTCACCACAACAGGGAAAAAATACATTAAAAAAATGTATAATTTCCGGGTGGGTACTAAAATTTTCGTGTTCGAAAATATCAAGGCAAACTGTATTAATAAATACAATGTTAATTTTTTTTCCATACTAGTTCCGCATTCGTTATACGTTCAAGGATAATTTAAACAATAATAAACAAAGACAATTATTATTATTATTGTGTGTTTCGTCGAAAAATGGTTTAAGGGCTTACCTTGCATCCCTCACAAGAATGAACACCATAATGGAATCCTGATGCTTTGTCGCCACAAACACGACACAATACTGTAGTACCATCAAATTCTGCAACAAAAGAAATCGAAAATATAATTAATTAAATTTGAAATTATGTAGTAAGTGGCATTAATAATATAAATTCAATGGGTGAAAGAAAAGAAAGCAGAGATAGAACTTTCTCTGACGACGTAGAGCCGCGTGCTATGCACTACGAGTAGTCGATTTTCTTACGTAATTGAACATCGAAAGTGGTACATCAGGTGTAAGTTATTAAGAAGTTGGTTCAATTACATCATTTTTAATATAAAATTTTGGATTGTGGAAAATGTACCTAAATTAAGTGCTGGTTCACGTTGATTAGCAGATAATGATGATAAATCCGTCATTTGATTAGTAGTTGATTCTGGTAATTGAGGAATAATATGAACACCACTACTATCTGGTGATAGTATCATTTTGAACACTGTTTAATTTTTCGTTCACCCAAAAATAAAATATTAAATAGACACAAAATTTTTCTGCACACAATTTGTTGTTATCGTTTTAATTTAAAATATGAAATTATATAACATCACAAAAGAGGCACACTTGCATTGTGCTGAAGAGCATTGGACACTGAACAACAACAACCACCGGTGTTATAAGCTTTAAGTTGTTATTTGCCAAGAGAGCTTGGCCAAAGAACTGGCGAGAGTGAAAGTCCCGGTACCAACTGGGCTCGTCGACGGTTGCGATGTATAGTAAATATTGGCCGCACTACCTGAAGGGCAAGCTGGACGATTTTCGACCATCTGTATTGGAGTTGTTGAAGTTTTAGTTAAATGCTATACACAATGGGGTGGGGGAAGAAGTGTATTTTAGCAGCAGGAGCCGCGAACTTTTCGAGTTCATCGTATTTTGAAGTTGGAGGTCACTGACAACAATGCCATCAACTAACCAATGGAAAGCTAACAAGTCTCTAGCCGATTGGTTTAGTCACTTTAGGCCCCACCTGCCCCATGGTGGGGCCCATTACTGAGGAAGGAAGTTCAACGGCCCAAACCTTGACTGAATTACCCAGACAAGCGTACAATACGGCGGCCAAGGCCGAATGATTGCGCGCACTCACTCTCTCGCGGTTCATCGAAATCGACAGATAAATGATTCCTTTCACTAGATATTTTCGAATGTATATGCATATAGCATTTTTTTCTCTCTGTTAATACTCTCTCAGCTATATTAATATATATTTCATTATTATTTTTAGTTGTGGTCCAAATACTTTTCCTTCATTACCCCGTTTAACCATTGACCAAAAACCACATCCCATCCAAACAAATTATTTAGAATGATTTGTGGATTTTTTAAAATAGCATATTGTGCAAAATGTGTGTATGTGCATGCCAAATTAGTAGGTATATATTTGGCACAAGTACCATTATTTTGCGTATAGCTATATGATTTACGTCAAAAATGAACTTGAGATTCGAGTCCAACAACCCCAAAGGGGACTAATCAATATTTTCTACATTAAACTAAATTTATCAACATTAATTATCTAGCATATTTATATGCATGTATTCTAATCGATATCGTATTACTATAATAATATAAAATTGTTGTTAAAGCACTTTTAACTATCGATAAGCGCGTAGTCAAGGTTTTTAACGACAACTTCACAAAATCATAAATCAATAGACATAATAAAAAATAAATAATTTTCGACGAAAGTCTCGCTTCGATCGTAAAAATTCTTTGAAGAAATTATGACAATTGTAAATGAATTTAAAAGCCGAACATTATTTAGCCCGAAGGGTGCCGCGTGCCGACACAAGAGACCTTACACGTTCCCATAATTTTTATTACACTCGTATCAATATTTGGGATTGTAAAAATATACCGCCCAAATTCCAAGTGAAAGTCAATTGACTTTACAATACCTTCTTCTTTCCATATATACATTTATTATACCATTTAGTGTGGAAGACCATAATAAAAATCGAAAGGGTTACAAAATTTTGCAAATTAGTTTCACTTGGTTGCCATATTAAATGGGTTTTAAGAATGCCGAGGTCAGTTGAATAATGTAGTAGGGGAGGTCAGTAAACCCTTTTTGTTATATTAGGGTGTCCGAAAAACTAGTTTATAAAATATTATATGTATGTATATTTTCACAAAACCTTCGTATGATAATACACATATTAGCTAAATATTGTAGACATTTTTTTATATTTTATTTTGTTGTCCACTAACCAAAATGTAATTAGCAATTCAAGGTCTATTAAAGGCATCAACCTTTTAACTTGCGAGAGAGGATGATTCGGTTTTTTTTTCATACTAAAATTCAATGTTAAAGGTGTCATTGTATTATTATGGTTATTTTTGTTGCGCAAGACGTTATGAAAAGGAAGTTGATATATAAAATTTTAAAACATAATATATTTAGAATATTTAATGTACCTTACATAATTTCTATAAAATAAATTTTATTTTTTCGTATATTTTACATACATGTATCGTATGTTCTCAAACGTTATATCTAAAATGGTATAATTTTACGGTAACATAAATAATAGTTGTGACGGGTTTTACTGCTGCAATTTTTCCCTGTGATGCAATATTCCAACTAACTGTATATTTTATTAGAATACGATTTGTTATATAAGTATGTGTAAAAAAATGATCATCATCATCATCATTAAAATGAACAGTTTTCTTATTATCAACTTGATGGAATAAAGAAGAATCTTTAAATATGTCGCAATCTACTTTTATTGGTTCAATTATTCAAGAGGAATTGAAAACCCAACAATTCTCATTTTTATAATTGCTGTTAAGGTACTAATGATGAACGAATTTAAAGCGGTTTCCTGTCCCCTATGTGCCATCTTCTAAAATTAACTTTGGTTCATCATCAACCATCATCTTCATAGTAGTCTTATTGTGTATGTTGTGTTCTTGTCTCATTTATAGTTGCGAGGAGGTTTCTTCGGGCCAGTGACCTATAGTAGAGTGCTAGAATCGCGCAATCGTTCAAGAATAATATTCGCCTTCTATCTTTCTCTCTCTCTTTTTTAGAGAGAATATATATATACATGTATATTGCGAGGTCACCGTAAGTCACTTACCCCAGAAGTATGGGTATAATATACAAGCGAAAAGTGTGAGTTCCTTCTGCTAGTGATGGTCTGACTCTTGTCATCGTTGTCATCGAACTGGTCGGCAACAGCTGCCATCGAACAGAGAATTTCGCTATACATACAATGATGGAATAAGAGAAAAAAAGCGTTTAGAAGAAGAGGAGGACGACAGAGATTGTAGCACCAACAACACATCTCCTCTATAAACACACATTAAATGATGATGTGATGTTGTTTATGGTATGGTATAATCTTAAGCAGAGCATGCCCCACAAACCATGGTTGAGCAAAGTTGTGGGGCCACGGTCAGTCGGCGACCCGGGAAAAAAGCGCCAACGACTGACATTGAACTCCTTGGAACACAACGATGAGATTTATTTAGCGCCCACCAACATATATACGTATATATATAAAACATGGCCAAAAATTCAGAACATCAACATCGTCAGCGCGCGGCATTAGTGCGCGTTCAAATTGCTGGAATTTTTTTCTTGTATTCTATATAACTTTGTCTTGTTGAAGACTGATTCACCTTGACGAGATTCACTTGTTCTCATAACTTCGGATGATGATGGACCAATGCTTAAGGCATCATTCAATTTCATTAGAAATTTTTTTATTTGGATACTTTGATAATTAATATTTAGACGCTTACGTAATGCCAGTATCAAAAAATAGATGGGTTTCGGTTTTTTTTTCATCTCTTTTGTAATAGACTTAGGATAGATTTATACCTGGTGAAATAATAACATAATTCTACGTGCAATTTGTTTCTGCATTAATATTTGACACATGTTGGATGTATTGTAAAAAAAAGGTTAAATTTCCAATTGTGGTTTTTTTATAAAACACTTCCGGTAATACGAATACAAAAAAAAATCCAATATACACACGCGACCAAACAATATATATGTATGTATATCACCGTTATCTAAAATACCACTCTCCAGTTACATTGTATAATAAAGACCCATCAGGCACGTGTTGAAATAATGGTGTGTTATAAAATAATAATGAATCCCGCATCCACCCTCTGTCATATATAAAGAATCAACAGTTTTGTTTCGAATTGAAGCAAAACGTGCAGCATTTCCGTATGTCTTATATATAAAATATTTATTATAAGGTCCAGATGGTTGAAATGAAAAAAGAAACTGTACTAAGTACCTGTGTGGAATATAATGATATTCGTATTATAAATATAAATGTACTTTGACACGAGATCCAACACACAATACAAGAGATAACCTCTTCTAACTTCCGCTCTAATAGGTTATTGACTGGAACTCTCTTCTATAATGCGAAAAAACCTACGTATACTGACCTTAACGGATTCCCAAATGACATTTATTCAATTTTGATGTTTCTTAAAATGTTACTGATATTATATACATATATATAATAGTGGACTGTATGATGAATTTAACTGTTAAACGTATTTAAGTTTTTTTTCGTCAATTGATATATTAACATGAAATGAAATGCGTCATATTTGGTTTATCAATAAGAAGGTGTCAAAATATGTAAGAAGAAATGTTTACACACACATAGAAATGTCATTGAACCGAAATAGTAATTAATGTCCTCCAACAATTGTTATAAGAAAAATGTTTGTATTGTATTATTTTTCTCTGCAATATAAGGTTATTGACTTTTTTTCCAATAATGTAATTTATGTGGTGAATATATAGACCCTTTTTGGTCAACCACGAACACACACCTATTCTAAGTAAAATGCTTTTATATATATATTACAGTTTGTTGACAATGATAATTTGTTGGACACGCTTTTGATTTATAATACGACTAAATACAATTGCTATTAAATCGTTTTACGGTTTAAATTTATTTGGAAAACTTTCGAGAAAAGGTCCACAACTGGAGAATTTAAGGAGTTGTAAAAGAATGCAATTTATCAGTGCTAAAACTGATTAAGAGATGCATTTCCACCAGTGTTAAAGATCATAACAGTAATAAAGTAACTATAATAGCGAAACATTAGAAATACTGACCATAAATCAAAACGTAAATGACTTTTTGGTCATTCAACTTATATATGTACGTATATATGCATACATCACACGGCAAAAGATATTTCTTCGTTTTTTTTCTTTTCCTGAAATGCATCAGCAATGTGTGTTCCTCCCACAGCCATTATGCAATGTCTTCACGGCCAAGTGAACTCCCATCAGGGGTTTATCCACTGATGTCTATTCATTCGACAAGAATTAATACACATTATTATAGATATTTTTATATGAAATACACTAGTCCCGTACGTTTCATGGAACTCAATTCACCTTATGTCGATTTATAGTAATAATAATAATATTTTATAGTTTAAAAAATATTTAACAACAGTATAATATAGTTATATATTATGTATATGATGAGGTCATAAAACTTTAAGGTCCACAAAATGTTTCTACCATTGCAAATCGATTATTATAGTTAAAGCAATAATCACCAAAACGACCTTTTCCGGCCAAAATGTGTTTTATGGTTTTAAAGAAAATAAATGTATTTATCTAAATATTAACCTTCACAACAAATTGTAGATTTGGGGTTTTTATGGGACCTACCACAAATCAATATGACATCAAAGTTCATTTGAACAAAATTACATAAATATTAGTCATTAATTTATTTGTGTAACGCATATGGTTATCAATATATTACATCAACTATGTGGGAGATTCCAATGCTAGGTCAAGAAACATGCAAAAAAAACTATCATTTTAGTTTAAAAAAAATTTACAAACTTGATTTTCTAACTACATTTTGTCTATTCATGCATACATGTTACAAAATTTACAGTACCTTGTGTTTGAGCACGTGATTTAAGAAATTATATATAGTTCAAGTGATTTCTTAAATAGTAGAACAAACATATCTTTATGTAAATAAAATTTAATACATATTATCTAAATGTAATTTAAAAAGAAACGATTAAAATTTATAAATTTAAGGTGAATGAATTTATAAAGAAATTATAGTTTTTAAAAAATTTCATTTTGTTTTTTAATAATGATTAATTGAATATGTATAACATTTTGTTTGTTTTCTATAAGCGCATGTTAAGTCGCGTGCCACAGCTTTAATAGAAATTAGCGAAAGGAACGCGCTTCAATGTTGGTACAAATATAATAATAGCAAGTTATTGTGTATAAAATAAGTGACCAGAGTAGTATATCTATATATATATATACCTACATACATGTATATATTATATATAAAATAATGAAGTAATGTTGGAAATGAAATAGAGGTGATTGAACTGCAAAGAGGGCACTGGCACTATTTGAGTGCCACGCGCACATTACGCAATTTACTCTCCGCACATTTGCATTTAACAGCAGCAGCAACAAACTACATACATATATATATTAAAATATGTATATAATTCCATTTGGACTATATATTTTATATACCATTCACTAATGCATTCAATTTACTCAACATATTATTAAATATCATATATTGCAAAAATAAGAGAATTGTGAAAGAATCAAGCTACAAAATTTATAAATATAGAATCATATTTAGAAAGGATGTTTTTCCATGGTTGTATGAAATCTTTTTCTGGTTATTATATTTTTCTTGGCATGAATTACTTTATGTGTGTGTGTGCTGTTGGACATGATGGATATAAATATATATAAATTGGTATTGAACATATTCTAGACATCTGCAAAAAGGGGTAAATGCACTTAGTTGAGCCCGTTCGCGAAGCAATGCGAGCATCGAACTCGGACACCGTTAGGTTTACCTCCAGTCGCAATCTGGCGCGATCTGAGTCGACGAGGAGTCTTTGCCACCATTGTATTTGGATGCAATGACCTGGCGAACGATGAACTCCATAATACATACACACATATATACAAAACGTTCCAACATTGCACTTGTCCAGATCATTCCACCCAACGCAAATATGTTAATTGATTGGCTATTCCATTATCCGAATAGTTTCAATAACAAGACCCATCTTTTTGGTTAGAAAAAAGAGATACGCGCGCGAATATTGTTGTGCTTTCGCTCCAAATGTAATGGACCATAAACCACCAAAAAAAGAACACACACAATTTTCGTACATGTTTGGTGTGAAAAAGTCATTTACGTATTCACTTTCATCCACAAATGCATTTTACACATTTGATTATGATAATTTCACGCCCAACTTACTTAATACTCATTTAGAAGTCAAGTGGGTAATAAAGTAAGATTCCAATTTACATAAATTATATGTTTATATCTGTTTTGTTGTTGAAATAGTATGTGAATGTATGTACATATGGAATATTGTAATTGTGTTGAAATCATTTAAAAATAAAAAAGGGCGTTTACTGTATATTTATTATAATACATTGTATATAAGGACAGTTTGTATAGTGATTGCAAGGTCGATACTATTTTATTTAAATTGTATAAAGGGAAAATGTGTCCTTCATAGGTATAGAAAAGTTAAACGACCTATTGATTTGTATTTTATAGAAAATTCTGGATATTTGAAAAATTGTTATTTGGAACGCGAAAAAAATGTGACACCCATTAAAATATAAAGAAACATCATCATCATCAAGTCAATAACGAGGTTACTCACATTTGTGGATAGCATTGCGAGTTTTGACCCCATTCGTTGCGGTTATGGACCTCTTATGACCTCTTTATAATTTCCACTATAAACAGTACATGTCAACTTTTAATACACTAACACATACAATAGAGTTCAATAACTTTTGCCTTGTATACGTTACAAATTCATAAATAAATTATATATATATATATATATATATAATATTATTGTTTGTGTAATATTTATTTTGGTGTACTAAAATAAGATGTTATGTGCCAAAGAAGTTCACGTAATAATTGTTTAAACAAATAGAAATAGAATAGATTTTTTTAAATGAAGTCATATACTCGTACATGCGAATATATTGTTTTTAGGACTTATTGTCCAGTTATTTTTAATGTATACGGTTAATAGAAGAACAATTAATACATTATTTAACAAAAAAAGACATTTCAAAGGACAATCAACTTTGAAACACGGTTTCGTATTGAATTTTTTATTCATTTCTATTGATTAATACGAATATAGTAACCCCTACGAGTACTTTTCAATAAATTAGTTTTTACTAGTTGTTGTGTACTAAATTTTCACTTTTTAAAATATCAATTAAAAAGCGAATAGAGACACATTAAAAAAAAACAATTAAACATTTTTTTTGTGTATTTATGTAGGAAATTATTTGCTCTAATAATCAGTTTTATTTTTAAAAGGAAACCCATAAATAATTATTTAATCAAAAAATGATTCTGATGAAATATTTATACGAGTTCATTCACTTTAAAAACTAATGAATCAAGTACGCCTAGCACCATCTCACGGCGGCACCGCATATTATAATGATTCTTGATTTAACTGTATAGATGTCAGTAGCGTTTAAAATTTCTCATGTACGAACTAGTATGCGAGAGTATCGAAGAAATATATATTGGGAGGTAGGATAACTGAGTTTAAACTAGCGTCAATTCACTGTCATGGTCAGTATGCACGTGCTCATTAATGATTACCAGTTTTTAATAAATAAATAGTTAATCAATTAAAAATACGCGGAAATTTTTTCCAACTAATTTGACAAAATAAACAAATACACAAAAAATTATCATAATTAAATTGTCACTAACCTGGCATATCATTAAATAATGATTTTGGCACTAATGAACTTTTCTCCATTTTTAACATATTGAAAGAGAAAAAATAATTGAAATAATTTTTTTGTCACTTGGTCTTCTTCAAGGGTAGTATATGTTGTTGTTGGAGTTGAACTGAGAACAGCTAGTCGTGCTGCTAGGGGTTGTTACTAGAGTCGCGTGGGCGTCTGGACGCGCGCAGACGCCACTTACACCTGTAGAATGTAATGACACCGAAAAATTCAACGTCCTAGGCCACGTTCACCATGTGACAATATCACAAATTTACAATACTATTTCGAAAAAAAACTTTGAAAACTTTTTGTACATCTTTTGTCTAA
>SSSI01007050.1:13586-55779 GCA_004796505.1 Oryzaephilus surinamensis | reverse complement strand
TAAGTACATTTAAAGTAAAATTTTCAAGTGAGCTTTTACAACAATGTTGTTCAAAGCGATTACCTTTAAGGCTTAGATGTACCTATATGTATATGTATGTATGTATAGTCGTCCCAAAGATAAAATAAAATTATGGCCTTTACTGATAGTTAACTCCAATAATCCTAATAATATAACAATAGACCATTTATTGAGGTACCCGTACTAGTGTCCCTTAGTTTTGTACCTGGGCCCATAGTTGCACAGGCCCGTATTTGCAATAATAAGACATCGATAGAATCGACTCATTCTCTATGATGTTATGTTTTTAATAAATATATTTATAATACACACAATTAAACATTGTGAAAAATTAAAACAAGGTTTCTTCATATAGTATCCCTATTACACTTAATAATAGCATTGGATGGAAAAGTAATTTCATGACAAATAAATATAAAATTCATACTACGGACCTGGCAATTTAAATAGTACTACTTTATTGCAGGGGGCTGGAAAACCGATTAGGCTTCTTAAAGAATCAAAGTTGTAATTTTATTTTATCTTTGGGACGACTATAATTGAACATTTTATACAATCTACCCACTTGGTAATTATAATTATAAATATGAATTCTGAAATTGTTTTTAAATATAATTGTTAAAAAAATAATCTGTCTCGTCTGATAAACAATATATAATAGTAATTGAATTTTTTTAATAATGTGCGTTTAAAACGATACACCTACACACCTTCAATCATAAAAAAATCATCGGTAATCATTTCAATCTGCCCACATGGAAAATTCTTTAAAAAACTACACTTGCGTCTAATATTGAAGGCAAAAGTACAAAACAGAAAAAAATACCTTTAGGTATATAATATTAACTTGTTTTATTATTTCTAACCATATTTGTTTCAGTAAAGTTAAAACAAGTTTCAGATGTAAATTGAGAAATAAGTGAATAGGTTAATTAGAATTTAATTATTCAGCAAAAAATTTTCATCAGGTTGAACGTTTTGATTAAAAATTTCAAATTAATTCAATTTTAAATAAAAATATTTTTATAATAAATTGAAAATGATTTTTAAAACTAGATATATAATTAAAAACAATTAAATTTGCAATTAAATTTACATTGTCCTACTTGCAGATGAGAAATTTTAAGTTTTGTTACAATTATTTCAAATATGGTATTTTACGAGAATTATTTTAATTATAAAATTATATTTTAATGTACTTATGATACAAATATTGAAATTATTCATTAATATTATACTTTTACATATAAAAAATTCGTGAGGAAAGTGAGAAATTCTTGACTAAAACGAATTTCTCTAAAACTTAAATACATTTATGCCTAATAAATTATCGAAAAATATTTTTGAAATGAAAAGTTTCAAAACTTTCTGAAAGTTAGCAATTTTAAGAATGTTATAATTAAAATAGAACGTGGTCCAACTGACTGTATATTTTAATTAATTGATATTACACCACGAAATTGTTACATTTTGAGAATTTTATTTTTATATAAACTATTTTTAAAGTTTTCAACCGTATAAATAATTTCGTTTAATGGCCTTTCTTTCAAATCGGCTAATACCTTGAAGAACCATTGATCTAAATTAATGAAACGGATTTTCCATTCATTTCATTGTCATAAAATAAATTTGTGTTATTTTTGTACAGTCAACAATCGTATATTATAGAACTATAAATGTTAGAACGTTAATAGAAAAAAAGAGTCTTTATACTACTAGCCGAGATTTAGATGTTACCAATCCGAAAGAATTCCAATAAAACTACCAAGAAGCAATTGAAAAGTCACATATTTTATGTTGCACCATCAAATAAAATAAATTTCGTATAATTGTCACGATTTCTATTATTTTAATTTTAACGTGAATTTCTTGTATTCCTGATGATCGATTGATATAATTGTATTAAATTTAGAAAAGATCATTGAACAAGTTTAACATTTTATATTGGTTGAATTACTTTCAAGTGTAGTTCAATAACATTGTAATAATTGTATGTCAATTTTGTTATCTCAATAAATTGTTAGGGTAATTTATATCTGATTAGTGATAAATTGCAGCTTACATAATTTTTATCTAATTTTAGTATAATGAGCTTGTTGATAGAATTAGTACAAAGTATTAAGTTTTATTAAAAATATTACGGTTTTTGTTAATCATTTTTATCCGTACTTTCGTTATAATTAAGATAAAGTACCTACAATAATAATAAAGTAGGTTAAAAAAGAACAATTTACTCTGAAGAAAACAATTTTAGTACAAAACACATAAACAATGGAATTAATAAATTCCATGATAATTTTGCATAATTTACACACACTTTGCTTATGAAAAGAAGCAAGAATTTTTTGTGAAACATTAACGATTGTAAATAATATAACCGACCTTGGCTTTAATAATAAATTCTTACAAGATTTTGCACACACATACCGTGAATTTAACGAACATATTATATTATTATAGGGGAGTATATTTCTGTGGTTATATCATTTAAAATAACAATTGTATTGTTTTCGAACCAATTAACCAATATTTAATCAAAAATGAAATAAATCATCTCAGCAGGTAGTGTATAATTATTAATTTATTTACAAAGATATGCTTGTAAATGAAAATGTTTCTCATTCATTATTAATGAAATTGTCTACTATATCATTTTCTGGTTTCTGTTAAGTCCACTAATTTGCGTATGCTTTGCACAAGTACAAAATACAACTTGACAATGCAAGAAATAACAACAGATGTGTTTGGAATATTGAATGTGACATTGATTTATATATATATATGTATTTTTATTTCTAGCGGTCAATTAATATTTACGAAATAAAATAAAAAATCAGTCTATAGTTTCTGTTTTAATGTTTTAAGTGAAAGTAGAACAGTATAAATAATAATAAACCAAAATTCAAGACACTAATATTATCTTTTCACAAACAATAATACGAAATTGAATAACAGAATAAAGTGTATGTTTTTTTAACTTTGAGAAAATCTCGAAAATGAAAACAATAACGGACAATAATCGTAAATTAAATGGACATGGAAAATATTATTTTTGTTAACTGCTAATGAAAATGATTTTCCTTTATATTCGATGTGTGTGTATATAAAATGTATTAAAATGTTTTTATGCTTGGCTATTGTATCGAAAAGTGTGGTAATCAATGTTTTTATTGCTTTCATTTTATTGTTGTTTTATTTACGATTTTATTGTCGTAAAGTAAACATGAAACCGTTATAGTTGTAATAGTTTATTCATTTTCAATAATTATTTGCAGCATTTCATATTTTACAGTGGAAATTGTTACACTGTTTTCAATAAGGGTTGTGTTTAGTAATTTATTATGTTTACAATATTGTCGAATTGATGAAATATTTTATATAATAATATTTATTATTCATATATGACCTGTGGACGAACGCCAACTCGTCACCTGTCACTAAACAGGTATACGCCAACTGATCACTCGGAGATAATTCCATTGTGTTCATAATAATTTTTTCAAGACGATCTCTGTCTATCTTTAACAAGCCCGAATTTTCTTTAAAAAATCGTTTGCGAAATTTTCCTGGTCTTTTCAAATACACCGAACTAGCTAAAAGAAATTCACGTGAATTCGCCTTTAAAACGATTCGTTTGTAGTTTTCGTGATATGTCTGTATAAATATCAACTCCTAATTGTAAATATCTAAGTATATAGCCATTATTTAAACACGTAACACCGTTTTATACTTGTGTACTTCACGTTCTGTTATCAAAGTAGGTTGAACAAAATATTTATTGTTAAATTTGTATTGCCTGATAAATTGAAATTTCACGATATTCAAATATTGGATTATCGTGTTTATCTAAATAATACGACAATCGTTGAAATTGGCTAATTTTCTATAAAACGAGCATTACATAATGCCGAATTAAAAAACAAAAATCGCCTAATTAAGCCATAAAAAGTTCCTGCTGGCTGACATAACAGTAGCATCGTTTACATATCTTGCAATTGTAAATTCAGCAGTAAAAGAACTTTTATGTATATGTATATATGGATGTTTATAAACACAGGAAGCTCGAACAAAAGACGTGGTACATTTACGGGGCCAGGAAATAGATGTATTGCGATTTGTCACGGTTTCAAACACGTACACATTCAACCAAATAAATGTGTTGATGATAGTTATCATAAAATTTGAAAAAAAAAAATGAACACGATTCCAACTTTGAATGAAGATGAAAAAATAGCGGAATAAAATTTCTGGGGGGTCAATGTTTTGTATGAGTTGTTTGCATGTACTTCTTACCTTTATTTACACGATTGCAAACAAAATATTCACTTTGATCTTTGTATTACCGTAAATATAAAATTATATTACTTCCGTACTTTATTTCGAGTGTAATTCACAACTTCATACATAAAAAGGCCTTTTTTTCTTCCAGTTCTTCTGAACGAAATAAAATTTTTTACACATTTAAACTGAAATCCAAACATCTATTTTGTTTAAGATGAAACATGAAAAAATATACCTCCGAGAGGAGGCAGAATATTTGCAAATTGATTAAATCAAGTTCTTCGAAGGCGTGGTCCTTGACTCGATTCGAAATGCATAGTTCAAGGCCTTTATTATATGTCCAAAGATTGAAATTAATGGAATAGCATCTTTCATCGTTCAATTTAGTTATATATCTGTTTGATGTTCACTGGAATTGATGCAACAAATATAATTAATAGAAGATCTGAAAAGCAAACAAGAGAAAAAAAATTGCTCTTTGATTATAAACTTGTCAATTACATGAGAAGTTGTAGCTTCTACTTTGCTTGATCTTAATAAAAAAAAAGTTGAAACAAGTTAACGTAATAATCTTTCAGTTTTGTATACGGGGACATGAATATAATTGTATTTGTAGTTGTTAAAGGTACCTTTTACTGTACAATACCATGTTACCGATATGAGAAAAGTTCTAAAGGGCACAATTCAATTTGGACAAAGTTATACCATTCTCAAACAAAAAATTCTATATTCAATATAGATTGAAATTGAGTGGTGAATGCATTTGGAACGTATTTTTGTTGTCGGGGGTTAGGTTGAAATTTGAAAGCTGCATTTGGGTGAACCCTGAATGGATTTTATGTTGAAAATGTTTGATTTATACATCAAAAGATTCAATCACAATTCATATCTTTCATAGGCTGTTACGTTTGTTAACATGTATAGAGATTATTGAATGATGGACACGTTTTTGTGTAGAAAAAAGTGAAATTAAATAAATTAAAAAATCGATACGACCAGATACGAGTGCAGTAAATTTCTTGCTCCAAAAAAATGGATAGAATAAGGCAAACCAGACGACGAACATGAAAGTTATATAATTTGTAAAAACAAAAACTCAATATTCCAGCCAGCGAATGAATTTAATTTAAATTCACAGGTATATAATACGTTTGGTTAAAATTCGTCTGTGATTTAAAGTTACTTTTTTAACTTGTTTTATACGACTATCGAACGAACACTGCATTTTTGATATATTTATAGCGAATACAGTGCACTTTATGGAAATTTCTGCATGTTTAGACTTTGTTATGTATGTATACGGATTTACATAAAAATGTGTATAAATTTAACACTTATAGTGAAAGTGAAGGAGAATCGAACAGGCAAAAGTATCACTGAACTTGTGTATGTGAGTCATTTTAAAGAATCCAGTTTCTGTTATTTCGTTGTAAACAGATATTAAATTTAAAACTTTATATATCAGAAACATAATATCAATAGTACAAGGATAAAAGGATAAATTTATCGTGAACAAGTTGTTTTTTTTATTGTTGTAACTGAATCTTAAAATTTTGTACCATATTGAATAATACGTCATCATCAATTATATCAAATTATACTTGGTACAGTGAAAAGGGACGGCAAAATTAATAGACCTTGATGGAGCTAATCTGCTGCTAGCTCTTTTTCAATGACAAAATGTTCAATGTTTAAATTCTCCAAACAATAATTTAAATCTAATTATATACGAGTAGATTAATGTTTTAACTTGTTTTTCTGATCTGTCTAATACATGTAGTTCTTTGTCCAAAATTAGACATTAATAAATTAATATATCATATAAAACTGTGACTAAATTATAAAATTTGAAATTTAAATTTATTTTAATATACGAGTTTAATAATAATTCTATCGGACCTTGGAAGAGAAAACTATAATTCTATTTTATACGTATAATGTTGTAATAAATAAATAATATTTAGTCTTCATAAAAATATCGTCGTCAATATGAGGCACCGATTAGGGCTTTATTAAACCTTGTAAATATAAAAAGGATGAAAAATAAATATAGAAAACAATTTAGTTTATACTAATATTAAAAAAATATGTATTCTATAAAATATGTTGTACAAAAATATATTCTTTATTATTTTATCAACTCATTTATTGGTTAATGTGAAATGTGGTGTTTTTTGTTAAACATTCGGCGCCTCGCATTTAAAATAGTGCTTAAGTTTGTAGTTGTATTAATAGAATCAAAAGACTGTAATAAATAACAATTTTTTTATTAATAAGGATATCTTATCTAATTAAATAAATGTAAATGCTGCACTTTATTATGAATTTATGATAATGGTTATTTGAAACTTGCATCACAAATAAATTATGCAAATATTTTATTGAAAATTATTTTCCTTCAAGTAATTATACACAATTTCTATGTGGTTGTTTATTGTTATGATTGAATGCACTTTGCACTTTTCCCATCAGTCAGTCACACTCACACATTTTCTGATTTAAATAGCATCGTATAACAGCACACAGTTTTATTACAACAATTATTACTACATCAATCACTACCTGCTAAGTAGTGCTTAGCAATGCGTTAGTAAAATAATTAAATTAATGTAGTGTATAAAGTAAAAGTTTTGTTTTGTTTTTAATAAAATCTGTGTTTTAATTTACAAACATAAATAAATAATGCAGTATTAGAAATTCGAACTAGTTTTTGAATATCTTTAAATGTACTTTTTGTAGTATATCGAAGACTTTTCAATTGATTCTTGAAACTTTCACCATTTGTGTTAGATTTCACAGTAAAGACAAAATTTTTTTTTAAGGAAAGAGAATGTCTTTTTCTATTTACAAAAAAAAACATTCATTCATTTACATAAATTTTTAAACAATAATATTTTAATCGTAGGCGGTAGAATATAACATTTAAATTTAAATATTACTTAAAAGGGGCGAAATCGTATTTTCACGGAAGATAAAACGTGTGACAGAGTCAAGCAAGCAATCGATTTAATGTATTTTTTTTCGTAAAAAACTTATACTTAGTCGGCCTCTTGTATCTCACGGAAATAGCCTACTTGATTACATTTTTTGATAGAACGAAAATGAATAATCGTGAAAAATGTTATTTTTGTAGGAAAAATTTTAACCGGTTTTTCCAATAAGTTGGGTTTTATGTTTTGCCCACATTTCCGCTCCATTTAACCTAATCGTAAACCTTATTCCTTAAATTCAATACAAACGATAACAAAACCAAAGTCTTATCTTTATTAAGTGTAAAGGTTTTTCTATTGTTTTTTATATCGTAGGAGTTCATTTAATGGACAATTTAAGTCGATACGGTTTTCTTAATTCAATATAATATAGTTGCAATAAACTTGTCTTAATTTCTTAGTCAATTTTACCGTGCTAGATAGATTATTAATGCAACTTGGGCGTTGTTATAATTCTAACATTAATAATAATTACACACAGTTAAGTATTAAAACAGATTAATAAAGTTTTCCTATTAAATGTGTGCATTATTTAAAACTTTGATGTTAGTTTACATGACAGATTGCGTGAAATTACAACTTAGAACTCTGTATAGTAAAGAAGAATCAAACATTATTTCCGCTGTTGTAATAGAAATTAAATTTATAATTTTATTTATTTTTTTATAACATAATTTGCGTAATTGAACAACAATACACTGTATTTGATAACAAACATTTATTGGTATAACTGTATCATTGGAATTTTTGTTCTAAATTTAGTTCAATTGTGTACGTTTTATTTTGAACATAAAAAAAAATCGTTTCTGTATTGTACTCTTGCTGCCATTTGCCTAATTTCTACTTTGTGTTGGTGTATCGTACATGAAAAGGCAACAAACGAGACCCCTTACCATTTGAACGCACATTTAAACTGGTGCATACATTAAATACATTTACAATTCATCCTTTATGCACACAGAATCGCATCAGACAACAATATACATACATCAATTCTCAAGCACAATACCGGTAAATACCAAGTGACGTGAACCAAAAAAAAATATGACACAGACATTGATGAACTGTGCCCGAGAACAGTGTCGCCGACAATATTAAAGTTTCTAATAAATGTTCGCATCGATATTTTTGGAAACATAAAGAAGAATGTTGCCCGAAACACAGTTACTGGATAATGGTCTACGAAGTCCCAACAATAATACAGATTTGCCAAGGACCAGAGGCAGTCTGTGTCTCAGTCCTGTGACAACCGTCACAATCGTTGACAATAAGAGGAAGAGTTGGTGTGGTACACCCTCCGTACAGGCCCAACTACTGTCGAAACGATACGGCGAACTTGGACATTTCAAACCACGGTACGTGATTTTCTGGTTGATTTTCTTTTACAGAAATTCAAAACCATAATAAATTTTGTCTTATTGTTCGTCGAAATATAACATGAAATAGTAATGGTGGCCAACTGATTAGCGAAAGCTAATGTCGAATTTAAGGCTTAAATACTTGATGACGAACTCCCGCTATATGCAAGATTTAAAATATTAATGTGCAGACAAAATGAAAAGTAACCATAGCAAGTAAATATTAATTTCAATGTATTTTCCACCCTCCTTTTATGTATGGTTTCCCGTGTTTAGTTTCTGTTCTTTTAAAAATCCACGACTACACAGAGTAGTAGATAGAAGACAAGTTTTCTCTTGTAGTATAGAATTACAACGCAGTGCACTTCTGGTCTGCTACGAGACATGATTTTATACAGACAATGGCTTATCTTTTATTGATTTGCTTCCGTACGATTACTTCACATTTATTATAACATAATATCGCCAAAAGAACTTATCTAATTTACTGTAGGTGAGTTTAATATTAAGGACAGTTTAGTTTCCCAACTATGTAGTTACAAAATTATTTATTTTCTTGTTTATTGTTCTGTTTATCCTTTTACTGGTTTTGTGACATTTATTAGAATAGCAAAATTCAGTGGAACAAACACAGGGGCATTTAAGGCAAACAAGAAAAGTAAAATATTGTATATTATGACGTTTTACGTTTGTAGTTGTTCTTCAGCTTTCATTATCACAACCAACTCGTTAGTGAAATGAAAGCGAGACAAACACAACTCAATCAGAGTGAAAACGACGGTCGACAAAAACATAATAATAATACTGTGCATAATACACGTACATACAAAACGACTGTTCTTAAAACAATGCTGTGAAATAGTATTTGTAGATTACATTGTCGTTCTCAATATACAAGAGAAGTAGACTGCCATGGCCAGAAGACTTGTAGGTGGATTTTATTGACATACACAACCAAACTGATACCAAGTGAAACTATATTTTTTAGTATTATGAACTTGATGATTTGCTTTTGACGTTTAGCTTCTATAAGCTTCTAAATCTTTTTAATATCTATAAATAATTATAATTCTTCCACTCCAAAGAAGATCAGGTATCTCTTAATCCACATAAATTTTGCAATCAGATTAATTGGCCACCTATCTGTGATGGAGAATTTTTTCTCTGTTAAATTAACCATCCGCTGTTAGCTTAATGAGTTCATTGAATTGTAGGGTGAAATAAAAATGCGTAAGGTGTCAGCAATGGTATTGATTATAATTTTATTAATTAGTTGTATGTGTAATTAAATTGTTCCTTTAAAAATGTGTGCTATATCAAATTGCAAACCCACATTTCATCTTATGTATAATGTATATATGCACATTAGAATAATAGCCGTAATTAAAAAATCCCATTTAATAGTATTCTGTGTGTTGTACGTTAAAAGAATTTAAAAGCGTCAAATGAAATTGATGCAATTAAAATTGTCTACCGTAGTGAATAAGTTAATTTATTCCAAGCAATTTGTATTCATTTCGCTATTAAATTAAAAACTTTAGTGAACATTGTATTTTATTTAAAATAAATTTTCCTTTTTTTTTTTGGTCTGGACATTTTGCTTTTGATATAAAATATAAACAGTGGATATTCCATTTATGTTTTAACAATATTTAACCAAAATCAATTAGATCCTGGTTGTAACATGAAATGCGTTTAGTGATTATTCGGCCACACAATTTTACTATGTATGCAGTAGTAGATGAAAGGCTTCCACAGGAACAAAATACCAAAATATGGTTTATAATGCAATTAAAATGAATGCCGCATGTTATACCTCGTTAAAAATTATAAAAGCAAACCGTAATTTGTTTTACTGTATATGCAGGCCTACATATACATATTATATTATTCAGGAATATCTGTGAAAATGTTATTTTACACGGAAAATTCATAACTTGATTATTATGCGAACAGTGATTTCAAATTACATATGTGCTATGCACCCACGGGAAGATTCCACCATTACGCACACATATTCGCTAACACTTGTGGTACCATGTGGTTGACATGTTGAGGGATTGTGTAATATTCCCGGCAAAGATTGAGATTCATTTTTTTTTTTTTGTAATATTAATGGCAAATCTTTGTTACATACAAACAAGCTGTGTGAGCTTAATTAGGCATTGTTTTCATGTAAATCAGTTGAAAAGTTTATTTTTATACTGATTTGAAATTACAACGGTAATTAATGCTAATAAAACATTTTCCCTTTTTTCCAACCCTAAATATATACTAAAAGCAAACTCGTTACCCCTAGATGTATAATTAAATTACTATTTAAAAAAACAAACGCAGAGTATAATGTAAGGATTGATTTTTTTGAAACATCTACGAAAGTTAAAAACAACTTGAAACATTTTTGCGCTACCTGCATATATATTTTGTATTTAAGGAGGGTGTAATTGTAGTAGTATTAAGGTAATTAATTAAGTGAATAAGTAGAGACAGTGGCTGTTATGACGTCAATATTATTTAAGCGAAAGCAGTAGCTCACTCCTTCTTTCGGTGACGGTCTTACAGATTTATTGGGGTTGCCATGGTAGTTGGGCGAAGCGCCCTGCTCCTCTCTCTGTCTATTGTGTCGGCTTCATGTGGTATTATGGACGAGCACGCAGAATATATACTACCAAA
This sequence comes from Oryzaephilus surinamensis, assembly GCA_004796505.1. Classification (NCBI taxonomy): domain Eukaryota; kingdom Metazoa; phylum Arthropoda; class Insecta; order Coleoptera; family Silvanidae; genus Oryzaephilus; species Oryzaephilus surinamensis. Next base: position 44,456 of record SSSI01007050.1, on the reverse strand, counting down.
CACATACATATATACAAATGGAAAGAGCATTGAATGAATATATGCAGTGAAAGAAAAAGGGGAAAGCAATGCAGGAAAAGAAAGCAAAAGGGAAGACGTCCGGAACAACATGGCATAGCCGTCATCTGCATAACTTCTCGCACTTGCCAGGTTTCCACTATATGTAACTAGGGTGGTTTTGTGTGTATATGAAGTATACGAAAGATTATCTCAACAGGTGTAGTGGGATTTGAAGAGAAATCAATTTCATACAGCCTAACGAAAATCTTAATTTATGAACTCAAACTCTAAGAAAATGAAGATTAAAATTTAATTATAATTAGATAAAGTTTCAGTTCCGTGTCCTGTGTTGAGATGAAGGGAACCTCTTAGAGAATTAATTTTAATGTATATAGCAAAGGCGTATTGTAATTAGTAAAATACCATGTAAAAGTCGTTACATTTAATATAGAGTTCACCTTAAAAAAGACGCGCGCTTCTAAGTGAAAGTCCGTAAAATTTCAAAATGTTCTTCAGTAAATGTTGTGTAAAGAGATGTGTTCATCGAGTGTTTGGGATGTTATGCTGATGCTGACTCATACTTGGGAATATATAGGAAATTGTGTGAAGAGAGGGATGGAAATAAAGGGCACGTGTACCACAAATACTATATACATTTGTATTTTCACTATAGTGTTTGTTGGCAGTGATCCAGAACTGTTGGCGGTTTATGCTCTTTAGAAAAAAAACAGACTGTTTCGAATAACTGACTATAACAAATACCACTTAACAAACACTATACAATGTTGTTGGATTGTTGAAATGAATTATCCGGCCCTGGAATTAAACGAATGTGTGTATACATTACCATACCGAAAAGATGCAAATTTCAATCGTTAGAAGTGTATTATGGCAATTTTCTACTAAAGTTCTCTTGTGACATTTTAAAGTGTACTCTGTTAAACAATTTCCATAACGTCCTTTTGGAAAAAAAGCTCGCTTCATTTAAAGACCCAAATTGTATTTTAGATGCACAACTTGGAAATGACTTTTTTCTTTAACATTATATAATATATATTATATATAAAACCCTGATTGTTAGTCTTAACAAAGAAAAATTGTTGTTATGTTCTTGGATGGTGAAGGAGGACCACAGTGTGCACACATCCGTTATTATTTCTAGATCAATATGTTGTTGTCATCATTACAAAAGAGGACTGTACGACCGTTGTTCTGTTAATATCCCCAAAAAGGGCTTCACAGACTCACACAAAACATAACAATGCTTTTATCCTCTCGTAAAACTCATATTAGAAAATTTATATATACAGGAAGTTAAATATTCCCCTAACTAATGAATTTACTCATCTTCATTAATTTACACAACAAGAAAAATCTAAATAAATTTGGGGTCGTACATTTCAATTTTGTGTATTTATAATATCAGAGAAAATATAACAAGAACTAATGTTCTAATATTAGTCATTGGTAAACATGCCTCGTACAATATTTCGAATTAATTTTATGTCTGGTAAAATAAAAAAGCTCATAGTGTCATGGTTGTCGTCTCTTAGTCGAGACTTCCTTGTATTCCAAATATATAATATTAACGTATTGTACTGAAGCAATTTCAGTGACACATTGTTTGAAAAATAAACAAATCGAACAAGTGTATGAAACTAGACGGTCGTAAAACTAAAACCAAACATCGATTGAATAGACATAAGTGTAAATATTTAATTGTAATGTAAATTGAGATTAAAAAATAATGCTTGAATATCTAATAATTAATTTGTTTGGAAAGGGAACAATAAAGTGAGTTCAGGAAATTTGTATGAGTCAAATAAGTTCCTGTTAACCACGCATAAATGCACTTTATGAGTTTCGAAGTAGAACTGCAATTATTCCTTTATAAAAAGCAACTAAGAAATTTTGGAGTGTAAGAAATAATGTAATTAACTGCATTCTACATTAACAAGAACTCTTTTTTTCATTAAAGATCTAGTTGTGCGCTTAAATGCACTTAACAGATGTGAAATGATAACTGTTATTAAATTATTGAACAATTCTTTACATAAAATGCAATAATGATAATTTCTTACTAATTAGAAATTTTACTCTAATTAAAAGAAATGTACATATATTTTTAATTGAGTTCTTTTTTATCATAAAACATAATCAACACAGTTGTATTTAACAGTAAAAAATGACTCACATTGATATTGTTTATTTTGTAATAAAACGAATGAAAGAAATGCATAGTTTATTTTTATAAATAATAGGTCAATAGTTGTTATGATTCATATTCTATAACATACATTAACGAATTAGTTATTAGCATTATTACTAACTGTTAGAAAGAATGTAATAGTTAAAATATGATCCTTTTATGTTGCAGAAGTGATGCTTTCCTTGAACCATACTTACAAGGCCTGGGAGAACGGCAAAGTCCGGGTGTGGGAGCACCTTCACCGTCTCCACCACCCACACGCATGCCGTTACCAATCCCATCATCTAGATCAATCTCCAGGGAATCACTCATGTCATCAAATGGTGGTTCAGATGCCAGCAGTGAAGACAGTGAAGATGGTAAAACGTTTAATTACTGATTTAAATGAATTTGTTTTAAATTACCATTAAAATAGGGTACGGCGCTACATGTGATATAAGTTTAATGGAACGTTTAGTCCTTACACATCCAATTTGGTTTTTGCCTGGTATACAACGTGCTGGAGCATTTCATCTTTTACAAGGCAAAGAAGAGGGTTGTTTTGTTGTTAGAAAATCATCACAAAGCGACACTATGGCCTTATCGGTTCGATTACCGCCAGACAAAGGACCGTATATAGAACATTACCTCATCCATTCATCTGATGGTCAATTAGGATTAGAGACAAGTGAAAATCGTTTTATAGATATGGCTGGACTGATTGCGCATTATGCTAGCTGTTGTGATGAATTGCCAGTACGATTAACATTACCAAAAGCCATTAGGGAATCAAAGAGTCGTCAACAGTTGTCATCGTATGCACTATTAGGACAGGAATTTTGGAGTTATAGTCCACCACCATCAGCAGCTTCTAGTCCGGATGCTGATTTAGTATTAAATTTAAATCCGTTAATGAGTACATTTAAATCGGCCGAACCATCAACGCCAGTACAAAAAGACAAACCAATTCGACCAAATACATTAAATTTGTCTAGTAAAATCGATCCAGGAAAGAATGATAATAATAAATTAGATACGTTGAAAAATTTGCCATCGCTAAAAAGTGAATTAGTTTCAAAAACACCGCCACCACCACCGCCTAGATGGTCGAAACCCACAACTCCACAAAACAATTTCACTGTTACAACGACCGTTACGTTTAGTGTTAATTCGCAAAGTCCTTCAAATGAACAACCGCCGCCGCCACCACCACAAATGGAGTTACATTGCGATCCGAAACGAATGTCTCCTGAAGGACAATGTACATCAACTGTATCTTCTAGGGGCAGTTTACGCCACAATAATCCCAATCAAATTCTTTCACCTAATTCGGTTTTATCGCCATGTAGTGATCCAGCTAGTATTATATCACCTGATACTTTATCTCCATTATCTGTAACAAAGACGGCACGACACAGTAAACGTAAACAGAAAATGTCGAAACATTATCAAGAAAGTGATATTGTCGATTCACCGACAATGTTGTATTATAAAAGTGGACTTGGTGATAAAATTAGTGATTATGAAGATGTTTGGACCAATGAACAGTCAATAAACAAGTCAAAGAATCGAAATAATTTAGCTTCTCCTGATCTCTTACAACATACTGGAAATGTGATGTCTTTAAATAATAATGTATTAAGTCCTACTGATTCGCAGAATGGCTCTTCGCAACGGAGTCTTTGTAGTACGCCTATACAAAACCAGAATTCTAATAAAAGTTCTTCAGTTCAGTCTCCATTGACGGACACTTCTGTGGTTAGTTCGAACAGTATAGAATTGCCAAGTCCCCATGGAATTAAACAAGGTAGCCCCTTTTACGCCGAACCAGCGGATTCCTTAAGCCAATTGCAAATAAATAGGAGGTTAGTAAACCGACCCGCTCCACCGATTCCAATGCATCACAGACATTCAAATCCGCCAGCGTTGCTTTCACATAAAGCTTTAAGTCCCGCTTTGGATAGAGTTGAAGATTCTACAGATTTTAATGGAGGTTAATACTATTTCTAAAATACCTTTGCAAATTTAGTTTTAAACTTTTATAATGACTTTCAGGAATGTCTTCTTCTGTAGACAACTTGAGTCCTAAACAGAAATTCACTGGTTTGAAAAAACCTGAAGTGAAACCTGTAATGCCACCATTAATAAAACCAAAAAATACTAATGATAGTTGGAAAATAGATAATAGTTGGAAATTCATATGTGTAAGTACAAATTTCAGATTGATTTATGCAAAATTCATGCTCTTTGCTTAATGTAGCTAGTGAATGTGAGCCCCATCATATCGATGCAAGTGATCAGGAATACGATTCTGAAGTATTAACGTTTCCTCATTTAATTTCTTCTTTACAAAATGAAATCAACGATCCCGATGAACGAACAACATTGGATTTAATATCCAAACGGTAATAAAGTGCATATAAATACATTTGAATGCATAATGAATTTATTAACAGATTTCCTGATATTAGAACTTCTACCGATTTAAGTACGGATGAGGAGAGATGTAGAATGTCGGCTTACGACAATGTGGATCGAATACCAAAGGCGCCTCCGTCTGAAATTAGTGAAATTACTGAATTTTCAGATCCATGGACGGAACTTGGACACAGTGATAGATTTGGCAATTTTGAAGTAATTTATTTCTTCTAACAATCTGTATTCAAATATTAAAGTTGATGTTTTTAGACTGACGAATCGTTATCAGACAATTTGCATGAAGTACACAACTCAAAAATCGCTTCTATTGGAAGATCGAAAAGCTTTAAAGATAAATTGGATCCTTTAGTTTGTAAGTTATTAATACTGTTGCAATATATATTGGTTTTTTATTTGTTTATTTTGCGGATTTCGCAGCTGCTACTCGACTGCAAGCGTTGAGAAGACGTGAACAAAATGGACCAAAAGCTGTTGGTACTGCAATTCGTTCCTATGCACTTGAATTGGCTCAAGATAAAAGTACAACATTTGCTCAAAACATCGATAACTTTATAGCATGTACATGTGAATCGAAAGAAACTAATCCGCAGGTTGTGATGAGGAACATGCGGCAATTTATGTCAGGCATGAAAAATTATCTTGTAAAACATGGCGAGAAAGAATTTTATAAAGAAATAGAAATGGAACGAAATAAGGTAATTTAAATTTTGTTTATTTAAAAGTTTACTTATTAAGTTTTGTTTCTAAATAGTTGAAAAGTACGGAATTTCTAAATCTGGACGCTATTCTGGAAGGTGTTATGCATAAACTCGTTGTAAAACCATTAAAAAGTCATTTGCAAAAACTGTTTGTTGATCATTATACAAAAACTGGTGCCATTCGTTTATTAGCTGATAATATTCAATATGCTTCAACAAGACCTATAAGTGAATTAGCCATTAAAGTAAGTTTTATTGAAACTATCAAAGTGGAAATGCCATTACTGACTTTAATATTTCAGCCAAAAATAACACTTCCATCTGAAAGTGTATTAAACCGAATATCAATATACTTACAAAATTTGCAATCATCTGATTCACCCTTAGAAAAACTGGAGTATTTACTTGCGGCGATAGCTCTTATTTTTAATTCAGTAAAAACAGGACAGTTAACTGGTTCTGGGAGAGTTGCTCAATTGGGGGCCGATGATTTCTTGCCTTTATTTGTTTGGGTGTTGGTAAAAACGAATTTCGTAACAGCTGAAATTGAAGCAGAGTACATGTGGGGTAAGAAATAGTTTCAATTTAATGATAAAATAGATTTTTTAATATTTAATTTTGTAGGACTGTTGCATCCCTCACTTTTATCTGGTGAAGGTGGTTATTATTTAACTACACTGTCGTCAGCTATTCACGTACTTAAAAATTTCAAAGAAAACTGTGAGGAGAATGTGAAAAACAATGCTAAAAATGATGTAAGTACTTTATGTGCAGAATATAATAGAAGAAAATACATCAAAACCTTTTATTTATTACAGTCAGTTTTGAAAGTTGTTGTACCCGATGAACTTCATGGTTCAATATTAACAAAAACTTTGCCAGCACGGCCCCACATGACAACAAAAGAAGTTTGTAAGATTATAGCACATAAAGCACGAATTACAAACCCACAAGATTACGCTCTCTACCGTCTTACAGACGGTGAAGGTAAATTATTGCATATTTGTTCCAAAACTTTTTCAATATACTACAATTTTTGTTAAATTTATTTAATAATTAAATGTTTTTGTTGCAGAAACTATGTTACTCGATAACGAATGCCCTCAAGACTTTATGAACCAAGGTAAACATACAATGTTAGCGTATAAACGTATTGATGCAAAAATTGCTTGGCCTAACAAGATAAACTAAATATCTAGTCATTTTCATTTTTATTTTAGTTTTATCTTTAAAATCTTTTATAATGTTCTGTAAATAAATTGTGTTAAAAAAATAATCCGGAAAAATATTTGTAACCGTTTTCGATAACAATCTTTTTGAATACTCAGAATACAATAATAAATATAACTACATATTAACCCATTTTTTATACTACAATGTGGCATAGCCATATACAATTTTAATCATTTAAAATAATGTAAACTGTCTTTAATAACAAACTTTTGTATTTATTTGATCTGTGAACACTTAAATAAAAAATAATATATTCTTATCACAACTGTTTTATTTCTATGTTAAATATATTTACGTTCATTACACTTTTTTTAATGTACGTATAGTAAGGTGGTAGTAAGTATATAATAATATGATATATAATTATATTATTTATGTAGATATATCGTTTTTTTTATAATATACTTGAATAAATTTTTTAAACCTTAATTTATGTACAGTAGAACTCCGATTATCCGGATCAAATAAAACCAGGGGTATTCCGTATAATCGAAAATACGGATAATCGATTTCAAAGTCAAATCAATCAATATTTAAATTTTAATCAATTTTTATTATGTAATGGGTTTTGGATAACGAATTACATACCTAAGTAATTTAAAATTTTGGAAATTTATCAAAGAAAATGTAACAACGACACACAATATCCGGACTATCCCGCAAATAAATGAGAACGGGAGCTAAAACATTTTTAAATTGGCAATTAGAGCCGGGATGAATGAGTCCGGATAACCGGATAATCGGTGTCCGGATAATCGGGGTTTTACTGTATTTATTGTATTATTAATAAATTCCCACAAAAAAGACCTATAAATGGAATTATTCTTGGATAAATTAATAGATCCCGGATATCCAAATATAACGTTAAATTTTTGCCAGTCCGCTAAATTTCGTTATAACCGGGTTCCATTGCATTTTCATAATTATCATTTTATAATAATTATCTTTCCATATTTTAGGCTGATCTATTCACCTCCTGTTAATCGGCTATATAAGTTCCTTGTAGGTATTTGTTAATTGTTAACCCTAATTATTTTGATGTAAAATAGTATCGAAAAAAAATTAAATGCACCACTAAAAATTGTTTACTTTTATTGAAAAAAAAAAACTTATAAAATGTATTAATTAAATTTCTTCCGTATCGGATTCAGAATCCGCTTCCATAGCTTGTTTTGCGGCTTTTTCTGCTTCCAAAAATATATGTTCTGGTACTTTTTCGTGTAAACCTTTACTTTCCTTGCATACCCAAGATAATTCTAATTCAAAGTTCTTATCTTTTAATTCATCATGTACCAAGTAGATACTAAAAAAACCCATGGTAAAAAATAAATCGTTTTAAATAAACCACATTTTATACTAACATTTTTGCAGCTTCTTTGACCAGTTCAGCACACGTCATATTACTAAGCTTTAATTTTTCAATTTCGGTTTTTGCGGATTGCTTAGCTTTTCCGGTAGCACAGCCGTGATATCCCTAAAAATCAACTTAAATACCAACAGTTTATGAATGAAACTGTGTAACTTACATAGCTGACGCCTGATGGATCAATCGTGTACATGCACGGCTCATCACCTTCAAAACTGGACAATATAACACTGCATCCATAAGGCCGTACAGCACTGTACAATGTGTAGGCATGCATATACATGCTGACACGTTCATTTAAGTATTTTAAAGGAATACTGACACCGTATTGGGACCTATAATTGGCGGCTTCTTTTCGTGCAATTTCAACAATCTGCCTAGCATCTGCAATTAAACCGGAAAAAGCCATTCCTATATGCCTATCGATGTTAAAAATACGGCGATTTGTTCCAGGTTCGTGTAATTTTGATAATATAAGTTTTTCAGCAGCTAACACTACACCATCCTTCCCTTTTAAACCTATAATGGTGCCGCTATTTTCCACTGCTTTCATAGCATATTCAACCTGGAAAACTCTTCCATCGGGAGAAAATTGCGAAGCAGAAAGATCATACTAGAGAACAATCAAATATTAATATTAAATTATTTAAATGTTATATTATTGTTGTTTACTTACACCAGTGCCTATTGAACTCATTTTCTATTTTAATTTTATTAATAAATCAACAATTATTTAAAAATAATTTTCTAAGCGGCTCTTCGAACGTGAATTGCTACTTTTTACAGAATAACAAAATCATGACATTTAACTGACAGACAAGATGTTGTTTTCTATAAAACGTTTAGCTATACACAAATAGATGGCCATACTTAATATATTTTTATAGAGAACTATATTTTAAAATAATAAATTTTTATTTTACAATTTTTTATTGCTTAATACATTTTAATTATAAAAATACAACTAATTTAGTTAATACTCATTTCACAGTTATAAAGAATTGTTTTGTATGTTACCATTTAGAACAGGACTACTTTCTAGGTCAATTTCACCTTTAGCTAATTTGTCATAGAACATTTCGCATACCATTTGCTTTGATGGAAATTCTATCAGTTCACAAACATCAAAATCAATTTGATTATCACATTCAATGTTTTCCCTTTTTACAACTGGAATGTTTTTTAGACAAGATTCAATTTCATTTTTGATTGTAGAATGATTTACATCAAACAATTTGACGGCCCCATGAAAAGATTCACTAATTACTTCAATATCTCGAATAGTTTCTTGTATGGGCTTTACAAGTTTTTCGTGCAAGTTTGTGCATTTTTCTTGATTGGAAAAAAACAGTTTTCGGTTGGACTGAAAAATATTAACATTACATATTAAACACCTGCTGATAAAATACAATTCTAATTTACCTCTTCTATTTCCTTATTTAAAGAAGCTGCCTCCTCTTGTATTTTCATAACGAATTTTTCAGTTTGTTCAGTTATATTTTCTTTAACATGTTTATTATATGAACAAAAATATTTATTCTTGTTCAATAAATCTTCCTTAATCTAAGTAAATATAATAATTCGTAATGTTTTTATGTAAATTATTAACTTCATTTGAGATTACTTACAGTTTGAATGTTTTGCTCAAGCCTAGCCACATGGTTATGAGAAGTTTCTTTAAATGAAGCAAACATATTGTTATGTTTTTCAATATTTGAATCGCGTTGAGTAGATAATTCATTTTTTAGATCAGTACACATTTTAGAGTGTTTTTCACAGTTCTTAATTCTTCTATCTAAAACTTTTAACTGTTTTTCATCTTCTTCTATTTCCAAACCTAAATCATTTATTAACGAATCAATTTTATCGAAAACCTTCTTACTCCCATCGAATATTTCATTTTCAAGTTGTTTCTGGGACCGTTTAACACTACTGGTATTTTCTTTAAAAAGAATTTCTCCAATATGTTCGCACTCCGTTAATATTGTTGGCTTAGTGATAGTTTGATTTACTAGATGGTCACCTTCTTCGGTTAATTTTGATAGAGCTTCATGACATTCCATATAATATTGTTCATATATTGGAAATAACCTGTTTTTCACATTGATTTGTGGTACTGTATAAAACTCATTTTTTAAAATAGTAAGTGCTTCTTCTACAGCTAGTGACAAAGCCGATATATTTTTTTGTATTAATTCTTGATTGTTCTGTAAATCAATAGAAGCAGTGCATTCTAAACAATTTTGTATTACACTAAAAGTTTCAAGAACTGTTTTCACAATCATTTTATTTGTCTCGTACAATTCGTGTAATCGCGAATACATTATTCCATGTTCATTTACTAATTGATTATTAATCTGAAGCAGTCTTCTTGTTAACTCATTAATTTGTGATTCAATATTTTCATAATAATCGACCATAAAACGTTCTTTAGCCAATTCAAGGTCTTTTTCATGTATTTTAGCTTTATAATTCACTACTAATACACTACCCTTTGATAACAATTTGTTCAATTTTTCGTATTCATTGTTAATATTCTCCTTATCTTGTTGACATTGTTCTAATTTCAGCTTCAATTCATTTAAAAACTGTTCTTGAACATGAACTTTTTCTTGAAAACTTCTTAAACTTGCCTTCATGTTTTCATAGTTTGCCATATCGACATAATAACCAGAAGCTGAATGTAATGCATCCAAATCGCGTTTCAAACTTTGCAATTCTGCGGACATTTTCTCATAAAGTTCCTCTTCTCTTACTTTAATATTTATTTCAGGACAATTTGTTATTTTGCGTGCACGAAATGCATATTCTAACGTATTTAATGTATTGTCTTGTTCAGCCAAACTTGGTCCCACAGTGGCTATAATACACGTCTTTGTATTGCCACCCAAACTATCTTGCAGCAATCGTGTTAATTTTGAATCGCGATAAGGTACATGAGCTGCCCCTTTTTCTGTCAACGCTTGAATAACTCGTCCCAATGTCCACAATGACTTGTTTATATTAGATGATTCTGTGCCGCGTTTTTCGTTTAAATTCTTACGATATAAACTTTCACTACCGGCCAAATCAACTAAAGTTAATTTGCCAACTTTTTGAAATTGTTCACCTTTTGAATTGGTCTCCGTTACAGACACTGTTAATATAAAAATGGCATGAGATCGTGACAAACGTTGATTTGAGTTTGTTGCAGCCCTTAAACGTTTTTGTATGCCTCCCATTATCAAATTGGATGCTTGTTTGTAGTTCTTTACTTGTATTTCTTCTAAATTACTTAAACACACGCTGCCCTTTTTACGTGGATCTGCGTACAAGTTCAAAGGACTGGCATTGTCATTGCTATTTAATAAGTCGTGTATTTCTTCATTGTACATTTCCAAAAAAGATATTTTTACAGTTGCTTGAAGTTGAAGAGTTGCTATTTGTTGGAAAATTTGCATTGTGGCACGGGGTATACAGCCAGCAAGTGAATCTTGACCATATTCTTTTAAATCAAGCCCGTTATCACCAAACAATGTAAATGTTTTGCCAGTGCCTGTACAACCATAGGCTAAGACTGAACAATTATAACCAGAAAATAAATCTTTTATGGTTGGTTTTATTACATTCGTGTAAACTTCAATTTGATTTGAACTCGGTTTAAATACCTTATCATAAATGAATTTACGGTCATTTATGAACAACTCGTTCGATGTTAAATAAGTGAACAGTTTATCTTGTTTTTCATTTTCAATAAATGGTCTAAAAAATATATGATTAATCTATTTATTATAAAATTGAAATATAATACTTACCGAACTCGTACAAATACTTTGATATTACATTCTTTTGCAGACATTTTGAATTCAAAATTTAGGTTTTTATCGTAATATTTTGTGTAAAACTTGATTACAAAATATAAATACAATTGATTGTTAGTTGTCTGGAAGGTTTGAAATGACCGTTAACATAACCGTAAACTTTGAGTATTTGAAACAACAGGGCTACCACTGCTACCAGTTCCAGCACACTAAAAAAGTAAAAACAAATAGAAATCTTAGAGCTTATCTTAATCTTATTGAATTAAAATATTGACAAATGTATTATATGTAATTGAAACTTGAGTTCTTACTGTTTAATATTTAGGTATAAACACAGTATATCAAAAAATATTAGTTTCAAAATGTTCAAAACAAGTTGTAAACATGAATTTTTGACAATCGACTTAAATTCAAGCTGCGCCATCTATGTTCAGCGACGTAAATTAAATTTTTTTATCACATGACAAGGAAAAATTAATAATAATCTAATTTTTTTTATTGTACCAAACAAATATATAAAATTAACCCTATACAAAAAAACACATTTAACAGAAATAAATAGTCTTAGTCTATCTTCTCAGGTGGTTTCACTTTCTCTGCTTCATTATACGCCCTATAAATATAAGAGCCTAATGCTATATGAAGCACTATTACGGCTGCAACTGCTGACCACACATTGGTTGATACATTAGATATATTCAAAAATCCTAAAACGAATTTAAATACAAAATGTTTCTATTTAAAATAATAATAATTACCTTCAAATATAAGATATTTTACACCAAAAAATGTGGATATTGGAGCTAACAAAATTGTCACTGAATAAGCTAATACTGTTGTAAATACGGAAAACTGTGGCATTTCCATTTTAATGAAATAAAAAATTTAGTAGCTAATACAAAAACGATTTCTTAAACAAATTGAGGTTAAGTTTAAGTCATCTGTCATGCAATAACCAATACAGATTTCTATTTTCTCTTCTGGTGCTTGCGGCGCTTCTTGCTTATGCGCCTTCACGGCCTCGTTTTTCTTCGTGTAAGTGTACTAAACTCGAATGGTACATTCAATACCAACATTAAAGTCTTCATTTCCCTACAAATTCACTGTTACAAATAACAAACAGGAATGAAACAAATTGATATCTTTATCCTAATTAACACACAATTAACAACAAAATGGAATTGATCAATAACAAACTAATTAATAAGAAAGTTATACAGATTATTGAATTATTATTTGATTTCTTTTAAAATAAATTCAATGGAATATTACTCGCACTTATTCGTTTCTGTAACGATTTCATGCGAAGTTTAAATGAATTCAAAACAGAAACAACTGAAGCAGATGTTTAAAAGGAAAAGAAAGAATTGTTGAATAGAAAGAGTACTTTTACATTATTCAGGTTTGTTACGTAAAAAGCCATGGACTATGAATAAATTAAGTTGTAATAGAAAAGTGAAAGTTGAATGGATTGTGAATTACCGGCTACGGAGCATAAGGAAACGGTAAACATACAAGCTGCACATCGAACAGACGAATTTATTTAGCGGCCAGCTACGCAATCTCAATAGAACATTAGTTGACGCTTGTGTTCACAACGAAAAGTAAATTAATTCTAGTGAAAATGAGGGAAGCATTAAATTTCGATATGATACCAATTGTACAAGACAACATAAACGGTTTTAATCCAGACATTGGAAGAAGTTTAACAAACATATCGTCAAATGGTTATTATGGGTATCAATCACCACACCAAATGCAACAAAAAACTAATAACGATACATCCAATAATAATAACAATAACCATATGGATACATGCTGTGATATGGATATACAGTATACGAATTCCGAAGAAAATCAAGAGATTCGCATACAAAACGGTGTTTCGCCGCTACTTGTAAACAGGAAACGCCACTGGAATGACATTAACGAATTTTCTGAATTTAAAAAAAGGCGCCAGAATGGTAAGTAAACTAAAATTGTTTAGTTTTGTAAAATTATTTCGTTCCAGTTAGAAACGAGGTCTATTTATAGAATAATAAATATAATTGGTTTACGTTTTAACAGTTTATTGGCAAATAATCGTGCTTTATAAATCAATAAATAGAAATTATATTGAATATTTTGTTATCAAATATAATTCGTCATTAAGATTCAATGTGCTGTAATTCTATTTATTGATAATAAACATATTATGTACAAAAATCTATCTGAAATTTTATATTTCAGAACCTGATTCTTTAACCTCAGCGCCTCAACAACTTCCCCAAAAGGCGATACATTTACGAAAGCCAACTCATAACATACCCGATTTATCTAGATGTATTATGGGCCATTACATATAATTGTAGCATAGATAAAAAATATCATATATTGCGAGATATATTGCTAATTGCTTGTTAGTGGGTTGTTTATAAAGTTTTTAATATTCTCCCTTTAGACAAAGAAGTATCAGCTCGAAAGTTGCCACGAATAAAAATCCAATCATCTTCAGAAGCTACCATAGATTTATTAGAAGAATTATTACAAAAAACGCACGGGTGTAGTTATTATCAATGGATTGCAACAGATTGTTCTTTATAAATTAAAAAATACTAATTAAAAACTTATGGATTAAGTACATGAATATGTATCGAATTTGTAAATTATTTGCTTGTAGAATAGCTTTTGTAATGTTTTTTAATGTAATTACTTAATATTTTTATATGTTGGAAAATTTGAAATAATAAACTTTAAGAAAATTTGAAAATATTCATTTCATTTTATATATATAGATTTAATAACAAACAATAAGGAGATTCTCATTAATTAATAAAAAAACATCACATACAATAATTATATAGAAGTATTTTTTTGTAAATAAAAAAAAAACAAATTAAAATGGTTCCGTTGAATCTTGACGAGAATTCGATCGATCTAGAATAAAAATTTATTAATAACGTAAAATATTTATAAATATGTATGTATATTTAAATCTACCTTTATTTGGTGTCGTAGATCTGCTCTTAATTTTTGTTGGTAAACGTGTAGGAACTTGATCTAATCCCTGCAAATAATGATATCATCATTTAGATATGTATCATATTTATAAAATAGTACGCATCATTTTTTTTACCTCTGCATTACTTGGAAAATCTATTGTTGGCAAATCAACATCTTCCGAATTATCCTAAAAATAAAACGACATTTAAAGGTGAGTTTATTTTACATTTGGAAATATTCCATTGAAATATAATAAAGTTTTAATTTGATAATTGAACAATTTATTACTGGAAATAAACAGTGAAATGAATAAATATTTTAAGTCAACCTTGTGGTCTGTTTTCACTGTAATTTCGTGTGGCACATCCAAAAAACCACCCACAGCTCCTTCTTCCTCCTCGTTCTCCGTTTCACCGCCACGACTTTGATCTGCTTCAGCTAAATCCCCATTCTGTATATGAGTTACAGTATTTCCATCATTTACTTGTAAACTAGATGAATTACTTGGATTACAATCCGGCGTTGTTTCTTGTATTAATTGTATAAAGGATATTTCACCACGGAATAAGTCGTTTAACGATTGTATTAAATGCATTTTTACGTCATGTAATCTAAACAGAAAAGAATTAATACGTTTATTTCATATGTATTTGAATTATTTACTTTGTTCCATGATATTGATCTAAAACTTCATCCAAAACATTTGAAACATGCTTCTGAAAAACACTATCTTTTACGATATCTTTAAATGAATCCGATTCAAGTAACATTTGTTTCAACGTAATTTTCAAATTATGTTGAAATATTTCGCCTTCATGATCATTCAAAAACGGAATAATTTCCTTTAAAGGATTTTGAATATCAACAGAGCTTTCATTTTCCTACAAAGAAAAATATTAGTAAAGTAAACATCAAATAATATAAACTTTACAATTGTTATCAAATTTCGATGACTTGTTTTGTTTTTAAACGGTTTAGACCAAACTGTAGATTGCATCGAAAAGCCATTTGAAGTAACTGGTGGTGGAACAGTTGGTTCGATCTCATTAGATGCTTGATTTTGCGATTTTGATGCTGGTCTATTACATCCTTGTGATGTGTTTAATAATGAATGTGTAATAACAGTTTGTATAGATTGTAATATTTTTAGACGCAATGAATCAGAGCCGATCATTTGTAAATCGCGGAATAATTGTATGAGGAAATGTGGTCGAGCTTCATTTGCTGATATTAAAGAAGCGACTTCTTTATAAACATTTTCACGTAACTCATCAAACAATTTTGTTCTATAAGAAAATAGTTTTCAATCATTCAAATTATTAAATTAAAAAATAACTTACTTCGGAATTGATTCCTCCACAACTACATCATTATTCCATTCATTTCTTCTACGACATTGTTCTGGTATACAATCTTTAAATATTTGTTCTTCTGATATATTTGAATGCGTTGAACCTGTATCGTTATAAGCATTAAAAAGCATTTGAAATCCCAAATTTAAATCGTCGTTATTCTGTTGTGCATTTAATGATGGACTACTTAAATCTATTTGCTGTGGTTCATTCACTTTTGTTATATTATGATTAACATTTAGTACATCTGGTGGTGGTATGGCTGATGTGGTACTAAAATTTTCCATATGCCTTGGTGGTCGTATTGGTGCACATCTTTGTGGTGTATTTTCTTGTGAAGTACGTGTTGATTCTTGTTCTGAATTGCTTTTTGAAAGTGACATTATGGTGAATGGAATTGGTCGATCTGTCGTACTCGATGCATTTGAACGATCCAAACTTGATGGTAAATTTTGGAATCCATCGTTGTTTTTAGTAGATAATAAATTTTGACGGGAATAACTAAAATTCATAAATACACATTAAGTTTAACAGGTAAATTTATTTTATTTTAATTAAAATATAAAATAAAAGTGATATATTGTAATCGTTATTTTTACAACTTACTTGTAAATTTTTCTTCAAACCAATAATATTGTAAAGAAAATAGGAAAGAAAACAAGGAAGGAAAATACAAAACACTAAATACTAGAAAAAAATCTTAAGCTTAAAAAGTTACCTGCGAAAATTGTCCCAATAATTGTTAGCACGATTTCCGGGTGGTACTTGGTTATTTAATGCCTGTCCATTCCATAATTGTCCAGGCAAATTTTGGTTAGTATTCACACCATGCAACACTTGATTATTAGAATGTTCACCATTTTGTTGGTGGTGTTGTTGAACATTTATATGACTATGGTTTATATTATTCAGCGATGGATCAAGTAATCGACCACTTTGTATATTATTGTGGTGATTGCTTGTATATGTCGGCTCTAAATTTGATGAGGACACATTATAATGGTTTAAGTTAGGCATTGAGCAAGCAGCAGACACTTGATTAATTTTTTGATTAGGCTGTGTTGGACGGTATTGATTGGGAAATAGATTTGGAGTTGTTGTTGCTGGTGTAATATTGTTACTATTATCATATGGGACACCATCCACACGTTCTTGTAACTGAAAAACACACAAATTCAAAAAAACTAATTAAAAAAAATGTTAAATAATTAATTGTACCACTGAAACTGTGTTTCTTAATGATGCCAATTCACGCTGTTGAAGCCACAACATTTGACAACACTGATTTAGTGTATTTAACATAAACGATTGAGTTTGAAGTGTATTCGTTGCTAACCATCCTTGATAATTTGAAAAATCATTTGGAACACTCGTGTTGTTTGCATTAAACCATGGCACATCTGTACAAGGATTTGTATTAACAACATTCAATGCATTTAAAGGATGTGGATTCGGTGAAGCAAATTGTCTTGGCTCAGAATATAATGGTGATGGCGTCAAATTATTCCTCAATTGTTGACTATTCAATCCACTCGATTGCTGTTCAATCATAGATTCACAAACATTTTTAATTAATTGAAGTTGTTTCTGAACTTGTACACGATTATCTTGTTCATTATTCGAAACGGAACGTTCACGAACATATCCAGATGTGGCTACCGAACTGCTACGAACATTTCGTTCTGGTGTACGTGGAATTGATTGTAATCGTTCGTAATCTACTGATGGTGCATACTCCACACGAGGATGATTATCGATACGTTGTTTTGTAGTGTTAGAGAGAGAATAATTCAATGATGGAAGTGGTAAAGCATTTAAATTTTCATTGATTTCGGTATATTCGTTTATATCTTCTTGACATTCATCACTTAATTGTACAATTTTTTAATTAGTATCAAATTTTTGTAAAGAAAAACATTGTTTACCTTGAAAATCTATCACTAGAATCGGGTCTATTGGAACTGGTAGCAATTGGAACCCAATAAGAACCGATGTTTTCGTTATTTATGTTTGTTGAACTACTAAATTCTGATTTTGTGTCCATTCCCACATCGTGATTTAAGTTTGAAGTGCCGGCTAAAGGATAAATGTTAGAAGTAATGCCAATATTTTATAATAACCATTGGCTTACCTTTGTGTTTTCCCATTAAGTCCTCCAGTTCTTTTTTCTTGGCTGCTAATTCAGCCTGTAAAGCCGATTTTTGATATTTCGTATCATTAAATTGGTCCCTACTGTTCTTATTCATCTGCTTGTACCTATTTTCATTCATTCCAGTATTATTATCATACCTGTACATAACATTACTATCATTTTGTTGTGGTCTTGTCTTTTGTAAATCTTTTTGTAAGAAATTTTCTGTTGTACACATTTCACAAGTTGAACCATCCATTTCTTGATTAGTTGAACCATTTGTATTAATAATATTTTCTGTTGTTTTCACAATATCTAACATTTCTTTCAATTTTTTCAACTGTCCTTTCATATTAACAATATTTCGTACTTCGTCTTCATCTTCTGGTTCATTAATGTCTTGTAATTGTGCGACTAGTTGATCAACTTTTGTCTTTTTCGATTGTAATTCATGCAATTTATTTTGTAATTCCAATTGATGTGTACGTAATTGTGTATCACGATTATCAAGTATTTCAATTA
Organism: Oryzaephilus surinamensis; assembly: GCA_004796505.1. Lineage (NCBI taxonomy): Eukaryota > Metazoa > Arthropoda > Insecta > Coleoptera > Silvanidae > Oryzaephilus > Oryzaephilus surinamensis. Next base: position 25,745 of record SSSI01007050.1, on the reverse strand, counting down.
AATGTGATCGTTCATCATTTGCACTACGTAAATTCAATATTTCATTGTGAAGACCTTCAACTTGTTCCAAAATTTTCTCTTGTATATTAACATTTGCATTCGATGGTCGTTGTTCGTTCAGTCTTTTAGCTCTCTCTTCCAATTCCTTAATTGCTGCATCAAAATCGTGTTCTGAACAATTCTTTAATTTACTGTTTGTAACATAATTTACGTCATTGTCGCCTACAATATTGGACAACAAAATAATAAATTATATCAATGCACAAATTTAAACTTACATGCAGCCATGAGTAATTTATCTTGAATTTGTCGTGCATCTCTCAATTTATTTTCAGCTTTTTGCTGTAAACGTAGTAACATCCGTTGGTGTTCTCGCAACAATTCAGCATCACTGGATGCATCAGATAAATTCACATCGGCATCATTTCGACGTGCAAGTACCGGTTCTTCGGATTCACCATTTTCCAATAACTAATAAAACAATTAATAAACAAATAACATGAACAGATTAAATTTTTAACACATTTTTAGTCTATCCATACAATTTTAAATGTTAAATCTAAGTCGATATTGATTAGTAGAAAAGCTTCGCAAGTTAGTTATAACATAAATCACCTGAATCTCATTATTCTTTTGATCCGATTCATTAATTTCACCAAGCATTACAACTAATTTTGCTTCACTGTCCTTTAAATCCTTAACCATTTTCATCAAATTATCCCGCTCCACCTGATCATCGTACTGAATGTACGAAAAATTAAGTAACTAATTTTGTTATTTATTGTACATTCAAATTAAATTAAATCTAATGCATATTATATTACAATAAAGTTACCTGTTCATCAGTATTCTTCATGCTGGACATTAATGAAGATGTTATACGTAAATATTCTCTAATTTGCTTTAATTTTTCTTCAATTTGCTTCTTATCCGGATATTTAGCTACATTATCACATTTTAATACTTGTCCCGAATTTCGTCTAGAAGTGGATGAACTTGTATTCGATGTTGTAGTAGTATCGTTTGCTAAAAATATAATTAAATGATTAATTTATCTATAAAAGCATGTTACATGTCTATAAATACAGTTTAATTTCACGTTTCCAGAACAATCTTGAGTACTTTGAACGATAAAATCATCAACTGTTGTATCCATTTGAAAATAATTATTCCGTAAATTTCTTCTTGGATTCCTTATAAAGTTACTATAATCTGAATGGTGCCATTCAGTGGCCTATAAAACACGGAAAAATGTCTATTAATTTAAAAATAGACCAATTTGGCTGTGAGTAAAAATTATTTTTAGATCAAAAGATAGTCAAGCAGTGAAACTTTTATGCACAACGTAAAAAATCGGAGTAGAATGTTTCTATCAAACTGCTTACCAAATTGTTAGTAACACTTTGGGGACCTTCTCGTTCATTTAAGGATGAATATGACGTATTGTTGCGATATTTTGCTTTTGGAACAGTTCCAGTAGAATGTTTATTTATCTTTCGTCGGTCTTCTGACATAATTGTTCTTTAAAGCCAAAAAGTTGTTTTGCTGCCAAACGATTATTTTTATATTTTACGATTTTAAATTTTCCAAATTAACTCACCAATCGATTTAAAATAATTTTTTTATTGTTTGTTTAGTTTATTCTTATAAAATAACATATAAATATGAATTAAAATTTCTTTTTGTTACATGACAGTTTCTTGAATATGTTGAAATTTGACAATTGCGACCTTGAAGATAGGCTTTAATAGGCTTTAATTTACAGAACGCTGTATTTCAAATTACAGATTACTATATTATCAAATAATAGAGGGATACTCAAATAAAAAATTAAATTTTTAAAAATAATTCTTTAAAATTATAACATTAAGCAAATCGCCATCCTAATTTCAGTTTATATGATAATATATTTGTTAAATTAGTTAATTGGGGAATATTAATCAAATTCATATTCTCATTTGGATCCAATAAGTGATCATATAATTCTCGACCATAAATTACGTCCCAATCAACAGTAAAATTGTTTGAATTAAAATGCACCCATTGTGCATATCTAAACTTCTCAGTTTTTATTGAATACCCCATTATTTTAATATCTTTCAATCTTGGATGGTCGCTATTTGGTTTTTGAGTAGGGAATGCACCAGGTCTTGGATATTGAGTAAAAACTGCAGACTTTTCATTAGATTTTATCTAAAAACCAAACGAACTATTTTGATTATTCCAAGAAAGAAATATTTTACCGTTTTATTTATTTTTGAAGACATTATTCCAACAAGGCTTCTTCCTTCAGTACAAAGAACCTGATTTTCTTTTTCAGGGCAAATATTCAAACTATGTGATACTTGAGTGAGATCTACTAAAGTAGGAAATAAATCTACTAATTCAACTAAATTATTTACAATAATCTCTTTATTCGATAGTTGGGGTACGTGAATTAATAATGGAACTCTAGTAGCTATTTCAAAGTTGTTGAATTTCGCAAATTCACCATGTTCACCAAGTGACCATCCATGATCACCAGTTAAAATTATAATAGTATTCTTATCAACTTTACGTAAAAGTTGTCCTACTAAATCATCAATATAACTTGTAGCAGAATAATAACTTTGTATAATTTTTCGAATTGTATCATCAGGCATAGGTCCGAAAGGAAAAGAAATGTTCAATACATTTATATCGTGCCTTGTTCTAATATCAATCCAGGGATTCCATGCAACCGTTGGCAAAAGCGACGGTCTCCATCGATTTACAGGCAATTGGATGTTTTCAATTGGATGATAATCTGAAATATTCATAGAGTCGACTATTTTCAATTTAAATTGCGCGTAAATTCAATAAATACTTAAATATTGAAGAGGAAATTTAAAAGGAACATGTGGCTTATGAAAACCAACAGCAAGAAAATACGGCTTGTCTGTAATATTATTTTTATAATTAAGAAAATCGAAAGCGGCATTTAACGACTCCAGATCCGGCAGTGTTCCTTCAGGTTGTGATTCCACAATTACGGGACAAATTAAATTATCCTCCAATTGTCCATCGTGATCGATACAGGTTTTCGCATCTTTAAATGCTTGTGTTTTTGGATGAAAAGGTTTTCCACTCCAACTATATGGTGAATCGTCTGAAAAGTTCGATGATATCCCAGGATGAAAGACTTTTCCAATTGAGTGTGTATAATAACCATTTTCTTTAAAATGTTGCGGTATTGTTGTGTAATTTCCTACAGAATCACGCCAATAGCTATAGAAATCGTACAGGTGTAGTGAATCAGGACGTCTGCTGGTTAAGAATGAGTTACGACTAGGTGCACAAAGGGCTTGCTTAAAAGTCAAAGAACACTACAGTGTAAATAATCGATACGAATGTGTTTTATTACTTTACTTGTGCAAATGCATTAGTAAAAACGAAGCTTTTTGCAGCTAGTGCATCGATATTTGGTGTATAAGCAGTTTTATCACCATAACATCCAAGTGCTGGCCTCAAATCGTCAACAACAATAAATAAAACATTGTTTTTTACAGAAAACACTTGTTTAAAAAATAAAAATAATGTAAGTATGGTAATAGGCGAATTCATGTTTTTATCAGTAAGCTGTTCACATTTATTTTTATCATTCTATTATAATGCGTTTTAAATTTGAATTTTCTTTGGTTATTTTTAATCAATTTTTAGTTCAGTTGTGTTCACTTTTGGTTCATTTATTCATTTCACTCTAATACGTTTATAGAAGCGTAAATTTACGAAAAGTAGGTAGTTGTTTTTGTCTTAAATGGAAAACTGAACGAGTTTACCTTGATATCCTCCCCCATCATTTGCATTTTGTTGTCTGTTTTATCCAATCAGCTGATTTCTGTTATGCTCCTTATGTGACAGTTGGATAGAAGTGAGCGAGAGAAGTTTCTTTGTGATTGTGCTAAATGTTTACATATTGATTATTTCAAATTACTATTTATTATATGTATAAAAAAGTTTTACAATAATAATTTAATATTAATAATTAACAACAAAATTCATTTTGTAAAATAAATAATAAAATAAATTGACGTCACATATTGTTTAAGCTTGGAAAGTGAAATGACGCAGTTCTGAACTTGAAATGATATTTAGCTAAAAAACAAAGTAAGTGTGTTTGTTTATAATAGTTAATTTGTTACAAAACAACTGTTTAACAACCATCAAGGCATAATTGATGAAGTTTATTAAAAATTAACGAATATTTCATGAGGATTGTTTTGTTCTTTTTTTTATATCTTTTGTTCGTGCATTTTCGATCCCACACCCTTTGTGTTTTTGCAATATGTAATTTTGAAATAGTTAACTTGCTTTTCATTGACATCGATTTAGATTTGTATTTTAATCTTTATCTTCATGAAAACAATATAATTCAATACATTTCTAATGGCTACAGTAATTAAATGTAATTAAAAAAAAATTATCATTTCATTAAATTATGAAACATTGAACTCACACTTTTTTTTCTTTCAATTAGGATTGATATTGTTTGAAAATGTCTGCGGAGTCGCCTAATCGCACCCGTTCCCAAACCAGAACCAATGGTCCAGTTACAGTAACACCCCAACCCGTAACTGATCCAACAATTTTGGATAGTGTGGCTGGTTTTATAAATGAAGTGGTTCCAACAGCATATAATGTGCCATACGATTCAAAAGGTCAAATACAATGGGCCCATTTTGAACAGTTGGATTATGATGAATGCACCTTTATACCAAATTACAATTGTGATAAAATTCTACCACCACCATTAATTTTAGTACTCGCTTATACAACAGGCATTCAGGTTATTTATAGTTTTGAAATAATTGAAATTGTTCAAACAGTTGTTTTCATTTTGGGATAGGTTTGGGCTGTACCTGCAAATGGAGAAGCAACTGAAATTTTATCGTGGCGACACGGTTCAGTACGAATATTGAGATTATTGCCTGCTCCACACAGGGTTGGTAGCTCAAATGTTTTGGATTTGTTTGCATCCAAAAGGCCTTTGATAGCATTATGTGATACTGCAACGCCTGGTACTCATTTTTGTTCATTAAGTTTTCTATCATTAAAAACTGGCGAACAGGTACGAAATTGTCGTACATTTAAAACACTTGCTAAATAATTAAGCATAATTGTAGGTAAAATTAATTAAATTTAAAAATCCCATATTGGATGTACTGGCTAATAGACATTCAATAGTAGTAACATTCTCAGAAAAAATAGCAATATTTGATGCATTTACGTTAGAAGATCGTACAACAGTGACAACATGTTATTTAAGTCCAGGATTACAGCCGAATCCTGTTACATTAGGCACTAGGTGGATGGCATACGCGGAAAAAAAATTAAATCAATCTAAACGTAGTAGTGGCGGCAATGAGGGTGAAGGAATTCAGGTAAAAAAATAAATAAAACAATCAAATAAATTAAGTGTAGTTTATGTAAATATTTGCTATTTGCGACAAAAGTTATACATACATGTACGTGTATTTTTTATTCATAGTTAAACCCTTATATTAGTGAGTAGGTTGATAAACAAGTTTTGTTTGTATTGGTATATTGTTAACATTTAAAAATTATGTAAATTTTACCTTTATTTGCATGACATTCTTCAATTATCGTTTAGATATTCGATTTTTTTTCTAAAATTGTTTGTATACATTCCAGAGTTACACTGCCACAGTTTTGCATGCAGCAAAATCATTAGGACGCGGTTTAAGAGAATTAGGTGAAACAGTGGCAAGTAGTTTAACAGGAAATCCAAATTTTAAACCAGGAACTTCACCAAATAGTCCACAAGCTGGAGGTCAATTGGATGTTCCACAAAAGGGAATCGTGACGATTCTAGACATTGAAGTAATGATCAACAGCAAATATTACATAATAGAATAATAACAAATTGTTTTTATAGAGCTCAAACGTAAATAATGATAAATCGATACAGTACGATCCAATTGTAGCTCATTTTACTGCACACACAGAAGCTATAGTTTGTTTACAATTTGATCCAAGTGGATTGTTACTTTTAACCGCTGATAAACGTGGCCACGATTTCCATCTATTTAGAATACATCCACATCCTGGTGGTCCATCTTTAGCAGCTGTACATCATCTATACATTTTACATCGTGGCGATACATCGGCCAGAGTTCAAGATATGTGTTTTTCGCCAGATTCACGTTGGGTAACTGTTTCAACATTACGTGGTACTACACATGTTTTTCCGATAACACCGTATGGCGGTAACGTGGGTGTTAGAACACATGCAACACCCCATGTAGTTAATAAAATGTCAAGATTTCATCGATCGGCTGGTTTAACAGCTGAAGGACGTTCAAATAGTCCAGTATCTATATTTGAAGCACCAATTAATTCACATTTTCCCTATCATAATCCACGTTTTGCACCATATCCACATCCAACTGTTGTACAACCATTGGCACAAATTCGACAACCGGTTTATTTGCAGAATATTGGAAGTGCACCAGTTAGACAACATCCAGGTAAGTGGAATTTATTGATTTATTTAAAATTCCGTTAAATGGTATTTGTTATTTTAGGAAGACAGCGATTACCATCATCGTCGGAAGATAATATTGCGTTACGTGTGGTAACATGTTTTGCACAGGCACGTGCCTGGATCGATGACCAACAAATAATACGCGAAACTCCAATCAATAAACAACAAATAAAAGCCGTAGAGTCTCTATTTATTATGTCATGTCACGGTATACTTGTACAATACGATTTAGAACCTCATCAAGCCTCAAATATACCAAAAGAAAAAGTATGTGACGATACATCAATTGAATTAACAGTATGTGCAAAAGCTCAATGGATGTTACAACGTCAACAAAACACAACCGATGTACCATTACCAATGAGTTTAGATAATTTGAATTTTATTGCTCAAAATGTGCCTCAGTACAAAAAATCCAAACCGGATCATAATGATGACCATTGGTTGTCACAAGTTGAAATTGTTACACACGCAGGGCCACATCGAAGATTATGGATGGGACCTCAGTTTACATTTAAAACGTACACAACCGTAAATGGGTAGGATATTAGTTGAATGTAGCATGATTTTAATTGTAATGTTTAGTGGTTTTTTTGCGAATAGATCGCCAATGTCAGTTGCTGAAACACAATCATTGGATTTGGGCCGTTCCAAACCGGTTAATATGCCTATAACAAAAGCAAATGCTGTCCTAATTGAATCTAGTTCGGCAAGTAGTTGTGAACAATCCCTTTTAGACACATATCAAAAAAATTATGAAGAGATTGGCGCTATTGGGGAACTTCAATTGAAAGAGGATTTGGCAGATGCTATGTTAGAATCTCCTGGTATAAAAGAAACAGGTAAGTGGCTAATATTTGTTTAATAATTCGTAAAAAATTACGTAAATAAATATACGTAGTATAAATTATTTACAAAAACACATAATATGCTAAACTATATTGAAAAATCCGTGTAAATATTTAGTACGTGCATATAGATATTTGTGTATTCGATACGTACAATTTTAACAAACAAAGAATACGTTTTTTATGTGATTTTCTTTATAAAAAGTAGATAGCTAATTTTTACTTTTAACAAAATGTATTAATTTAAACGCTTTTGTATATAATTTTAAGTTTTTTAATCATTTTATTCTAATGAAGTTACATAATAATTCATACCAGTTAGGTCAGGTTCATTATTTACTAACTTAGAAATTGGCATAAAAGAAAGTGCAAAGGTAAAGGTTGAGGTCATACTCTTGACATTCTAATTTTCATTTTAGTTCTTTATCATAAAAAATACTAATGTACGAAAACCAAATCGATAGGAAATAATGAACCACGATATAATAGGAAGGTTGTGAACATTGCATTAAATATACATATAATTTGTCTTCATTGAATAAAATGTTAAAAGATTTCATAATTACGTACTAACTTTATTTTTTTATTTATTTTATTTGGTTGTGGTACTTTTTTTGTAAGCTACCTAGCTTATCAGAATCAGCCAAAGGCAGGCAGAACTGATCACTAAGCCATTTAGCTTATTTGGCGTGTAATGTGTGGTGCACCCTAATTTCCCCCCTTATTTTCACTATTTCTATTTTATTTATTTATTTATTATTGTTCTACACAAATTTAACATGTTCTCAATTTACATAATATAATAGTAACAAATTCTTTGCATGAATGCATGTCTAGTTTTTCACCAAATATATTATTGTACTTGTACAGAAGAATGTATAAGTAAAGAAAAAAAAACAATGAAAAGTATATCAGTAATTCCTGCCAGTGGCTTTTTCTGTTCAGGTGGCCGGTGTGTAATTGTATCTATGAAACCGACTGTTGTTGCTAAAGTTGTGAATCCATTGGGCACTGTTGTAACTGTCCAGTCTGATGATGAAACTGAACTAGAAGTTTCTGAAGACGCTGTCATACATGAGAATTGTGATGAAGCATTGTTTCGTCCTGTTATTGCATCTAAGAACATACATTACGCTGAATTACGTACGAAACCACAACGATCTGATGAAATATTTACAAAAAGTCTTGAATCAACAACAGAAGTAGCTGTGAAAATTTTAAATAAAAAAGAACCAGTTAAAATAAATACAAGAAATAAAATTCAAGACATATCATCATCAGTAAATAAGAAAACGAAAACAAGAGAATCACCACCAAAACAAAAAGATTCTAAACTAAAAGATAAATCGACAAAATTAGATAAAATTAACAATGAAAAAGAAAATAACAAACGTACTAATACTGCACTAATAGGTGATAGTAATTTATTATGTGACATTTCAGATCCGTATAACGATATAACAGATTCTGTGAAAAAATCGGAATCAAATGAAGACGATCCAATTTTATTGGGGAATGCAATAAAATCATCAAAAGATGATTTCAATTTTTATTTACCACCATTAGAGAATGATGATTTCTTTTCGTTGGAAAACATATCAAAGGGGGATAATTTTGAAGATGCCAGAGATTGTACGAATGAAACATTTAATAAGGAAAATAAAGAGTTTTTATGTTCAAAGAAAGAAATGCAAGAAAATTCATTGATTTTTGCATCAGAAGAACAACCATTTGAAGAGAAATCATTAATAAAAAAAATACGCAAACCGAAAACGAAACTTGGTGTGAAAATTGGTAGTGTTAATAAGGAGAATGTGGAGAATACATTGAATACAAGTAGTTTGGATAAAGAAACTACTATCCCATCATCAAAGCGATCATGGAGTAGTATAGCAGCATCGAAACCAGCCGAAAAATCACTAATTGATTCAACCGAAAAAGAGAAAGAAGATAGTTTGGATCTTCCAACAATAGAATCAGTGGAAAATTTTACTGTAACACTTCCCAAACAAAATTATACATCTTGTATAATAATGAATGATTTGATTGATATTAATACACCACAAGAAGATAAAGGTGAAGCTCTTGAGATTCTACCATCCGACAGTGATTATACTGGTGAGGATTTGAATTTATTGAAAGTTTCCGATGATGAGAAAATCGATACTGGTAGTTCACCAGCTGAAACAACAACAGAAAGCGACGATTCCAGTAAATTACCAAAAGATTTAGCCATTTCTAATGGTGACGATGACAATCCATCTCTAATTAAAGTGAGTCAACCAGCATCAAAATCATCAAAACGTAAATTAAAAAAGAAACGTAAATAAAACCGTTGATTAATTTTTAGATAATTTTTCTTATATACAATAGTTTCTTGTTTATCAATAAAGAGTAATAACGTTGAACATACTGTAACAGAGCAAAAATAAATTAAATATTTTTTGAAATTTTTTACTTAACAAAATAAAACTAAATTCTGGCAGAATTTTAAAAATAAAACAGTGTGTGTGTTTTTCATGTTAATTTATTTGGAATAATTCGAAAATTATTTACAAAAAAATATATATACATATATAAATATAATATATAAATCCTAGGGATTGTTTTAATGGTTTATTATAAAATAATTTTTCATATTTATGTATTTTTAGAATGTTGAATAGAATTTAAAAAATAATAGTGTTTTGTAAACAGCATACACGATCTTATTGTATTATATTTTAAATATTTTCAGTGGTATTCACCATTGAAATAATTATTACATGTTTTTATTAAGTTATTTTTGGTTTATGTACCTGTTAAATGTTGATACAAGTATTATAAAAAGTTTTTTCGTTATTTAAATTTGAACAATGTATTTATAAATATAAATCCAAACAATGAATTTATTTATAAAAATATCTGTATTAAAATAAATGCTTTTTAAATGGTTTGTTTATTTTTTAAATAAATTCGTTTTTAGGCTTTATTCAATTTTATTTTATTAACTTTATTAATATATTATTATGTATATGAATAAATAGAAAAAAAAAATATATAAAATGAGAAAATGTCTATAAAGTATTAAATGTGTTCTTATTTTAGTTATAACATTTATTGTATATAAAATAATATAAGTTTAAAAAAATATTTTGAAATAGATTAATGTATTATGTGTGTCAAAATTTATAGGATTCAAGATATAAAAAAAGACAAAAATTACAAATAAAAGATCTCAAAAACCAATCAATGTATTTTATTTTTTGTTCTTATTAATTGCTTGGATGATTGTTTTTTAGGGGGAGAACAATCAACCACAGACTGTATATGCAAAGATGTAGAAGACTTAAGTTCTGCTAGCAGTTTTAGTTCTGCAAGTCGAGCCTCGCCAACACCTTCATATGGTGATAATATGCTTCATTTTCCTGGAGATTCGAGTAGTTCCATGTAAAAGTATAATACTTTTTTATAGTAAGTAATAAAATTAAGAGTAGGTACACATCAATAATGACTATATTAAATAATACTTATATTAATTATCATTATTAACTTTACAAAAAGATATTGTTAGAAAATATTGTAATAATGATAATGAGTGAGATGGGTTGTTTTAGACCAGTTTTGATGTGCCACTTTTTAAAGAAAAAAAATTAAATTAATTTTTTAAATTATTCATTTCCAACGGAAATAGCAGAATTTTTAAATAATGTAATTTTATTTTTTTAATAGGAGTTTAAAAAAATAATAAAACTGGTTAATCAAAGTTGATGTGATAAATGAGAAAGGTGATCAATATTTAAATTTTTTTTCGAAATACTTATTTTAATTTAGAATTATTTAGTTTAATTACAATTACTTATTGTATACAAGAGTTTTTTTTTGTTTCAAATTCTAGGCTTTTTATTTTTGATTGCTCCTGAGTTTAAACTTTATACCTATAAAAATAATTTTATTATGGAAAATTCTTATTCTTCCCATGATTTTTATATATATACACAGGGTGTTTATTATAAATTTCGTTTTGCTACTTTTATATAAGTATACAGCTAGTCATAAATACGTTTTAAGTGGTGATATAATAATATTAAAAAGACACGGAGGTGCAATCAGAATACTGTATGAATTTTAAGTGATTAAAATGAAATAGTTATTTTTTACACAATATATAAAAACACTTTGTATTTTTTATAATAAATTGTAGACGATTTTTCAATATTTAAAAACAATTATATAAGGGTTAATATTTTATATTGAACAACTGTAATATCGTTGTGTATGAAATAAATTGCATAATCAAGGCGAATAAATATTTGTTTTATTACTTTATTACATATATTGCTTTGTATAAATTTAATAAAAATTTTAAAAACATCTTATATTACTAAACAGTACCATGATTCCTTGGGTTCATCTACTATATCTTGTACATTGATTGTTACAGTGTTAGTTTTAGGCATAAAGGGTTTCGAATATTTTAACTTATGAGCTAAAGTTAAGAAGATAGCTTCTACATTATCACAATGAGAATCTAAACGGGCCGATGTTTCAAACAACTGCAAAATGATGATTAGTACGTATTGAATATCTTTAACAAGTTATGTTCTTTACCGGCATATTATGCTGATCAGCAAATCGTTGGGCTACATTTGTAGTTACAGCTGCAATGCCATCACATTTATTACCAACTAGTATACGGGGTACATCTAATAAACAATTTTTATCACATTCTTCTATCCATTTTATTAACGTATCGAACGATCTAGCGTTTGTAACATCATAAACAAATACTATAGCGTGCACATTACG
>SSSI01007050.1:0-13566 GCA_004796505.1 Oryzaephilus surinamensis | reverse complement strand
TTTTATTTTGTTATCTCTGGGTAAATTTAATGTGGGCACAGCGTCTGGCTTCAAACCCCGGAAATTTTTAGGTTTATATCCGAGCAATTCGTGCTTCAGATTGCGTAAATAATCATTTTCAGTAAAATGCTTATTGCAAATATGTGCATTTTTCGAATTAAAACTGTCTTTACGGCAACAAGCTTTTTTCCAAGCTCTTGCAATATCAGTTTGTCTTGGAAATGTATAAAAGGTTATGTCACCAACACGAAAATTTTTACTTTGATTATCACTAGCACAACCAAATATTGCACAACGCATAATGAAAACCTATTCCACACTATTATCACTAATGTGCATACAAATATTTATCAATAAATAATACTGTTTTTTATAATAATAAGGCATAAATCACTGCTAAAGCACAATTTCATTTGAAAAACACGTTGTGTTTACTCTATGACTGACGTAACAATATGGCCGCCAACCTGCGCAGGATCATATCTTTTATATTCTTTCTTTCATGACTAAACAGTACCATGATTCCTTGGGTTCATCTACTATATCTTGTACATTGATTGTTACAGTGTTAGTTTTAGGCATAAAGGGTTTCGAATATTTTAACTTATGAGCTAAAGTTAAGAAGATAGCTTCTACATTATCACAATGAGAATCTAAACGGGCCGATGTTTCAAACAACTGCAAAATGATGATTAGTACGTATTGAATATCTTTAACAAGTTATGTTCTTTACCGGCATATTATGCTGATCAGCAAATCGTTGGGCTACATTTGTAGTTACAGCTGCAATCCCATCACATTTATTACCAACTAGTATACGGGGTACATCTAATAAACAATTTTTATCACATTCTTCTATCCATTTTATTAACGTATCGAACGATCTAGCGTTTGTAACATCATAAACAAATACTATAGCGTGCACATTACGATAATAGTGGCGTATCATAGACGTGCGATACCGTTCCTGTCCAGCAGTGTCCCACAATTGCAACTAAAACATTAAGTTTTTGATTAAATTTAGCCTAGCCTCATTAAAACGACATACGGTTATATCTTCACCATCAATATGTACTACTTTACTTCTAAAATCAACACCTATTGTAGTTTGTACACTATTTAAAAATTTTCCTTCACAAAATCTATATGTTAACGTTGTCTTCCCTACCGAAGGATCGCCCAAAACAATAACTTTGAACACTTTCTTTTGCTGTTGTATAGCGTTTATGGTATCTTTAATGCTGCTAGTATTTACATTATTGTTGCTATTTGTTGGTTGATTGTTTTCTTCAGTTGACATTATGCGAAATTTTACTTAAACTTTTAACTATCACATAATACGAATTATTAGGAAACTAAATGCGTTGTTAAAGTGTAAATATTTATGTAATACATACAATTATTTGTAAATAAAGGAAAAAATGTTGCCACCTGCAAATTGATTGACTTTTTTTTTGAAAACATGTCAAAATCAGCTGAATGTTGAATATCTAAATGAAGTTAGGCACACAGTTGAGAGTCCACTTGTTTATAGGAAAAAATTCAATTAAAACAAACATATTACATCATTATTTATTAATATATTCTTATTCACATTCCTAAAATGTTTGTAATGAAATTCTTGTCATGCATAAATAATTTGTATGAATTTTAATGCACAGTAATTTGGTTTATTGATAACGCAGCAGTTGGTAAACATTGGACTACTGTCACAGCTTACCATCCGTTTCTTCTTCTTTCAAACAGTTTTAAAATTTGTGTGTAAAATGGCGAGGATTGTTTAGAATAAAACAAGTGGGGTGTGGCTTGTTGTTAAAAATAAAGCACTGAATTTGTATTAGTTTGATTAAAGTTTGTTAAAAATACCAATAAAGCATCTGGTTCTTGTAAATTTTGCTTACATTACTTTCAGTTCACTACCATCATTATACACTCACAGGTTATACAACATACTTTCCCTTTTACAATAAAATTTGTATGAGTTATTATATTATTAAATTAAAATGCTTTATATGTGCCAGAATATGAAATATTTACGAATTTGTGTTTAAAAAAATGTCACGTTTAGCTGATTATTTTGTTATTGTGGGATATGATCATGAAAAGGAGAGTAAGTTGTAGCAAAATTAAATTTGTTGTCAAATTACTACATTTTTAATTATTTTAGGGAGTGGAATCAGCAGTGGAATAATATTGCAACGATTTCCAGAAAAAGATTGGAAAGATACACCTTTTATTGAGGGAATAGAATGGGTAAATTCAAGTTTAAACTTGTTTGGTATATTCTTAGTTTGTGACTCAAACAAATACGGTTTAGTAATTTGAAATGCACATTAGCTAACATTCACAATAAGATTTTTAATACATAAAAACATTGAGTTGTCCACTAAAAAGCTACCCAACAATAATTATATTCACGCTTTAATCGTTACCATTTTAGTTTTGTCAACCGCAAGGATGGGCACTCTCCACCGAAAGGCAAGAGCCAAGATTCTTTGTGTCTGTACTTACCGATATAGACGCAAATAGACATTATTGCGCTTGTTTGTCTTTTAATGAAACTGTTTCAATGACACCTAGTAAACCAGTAGACGAAGTACATTATAATACAAGTAATTGTGCTCTTGTTTTACAAATTATCGTTGTAGGAAGAAGACACTGTTGAAGGAGAAGCAACGTTAGTTCGACCAATACCAGTTATTTCTCATCACAGTATAATGTATGCCCCAAAATGCTTAGTGCTTGTTTCAAGACTGGATTATATAGAAACTTTTAGAGTAACTTATTACTTTAATTGTTAGTTAAATTTGTAAATTAATTGTAAACATTTCCAGAATTGTTTAGGAATAATTTATACAGTATACATAGAAAATATGCCCGTACCCCTAGAAACATTAATAGGAAATATACTTGGATGTGTTCAAGTACCACCACCTGGTGGTCCTCAGGTCCGTTTTAGTATCGGAGCTGGTGATCGCCAAGCTCTCCAACCGCCTTTAAGTCCTTCACTTCCAGTTACACACACGTCAGTGAATTTATTATTTCATCAACTGGGTATTAGGAATGTGTTGGTATTATTTTGTGCCATAATGACGGAACATAAGATATTATTTCACTCGAAAAGCTATAACAGACTGACGGAGGCTTGCAGAGCACTAACAGCTTTAATGTATCCATTTAGATATACACATGTATATATACCATTGTTGCCAGCCCCATTAGTTGAAGTACTCTCTACACCAACCCCATTTATAATGGGTGTACATTCATCGTTGAAATCTGAAGTTGCGGAATTGATGGATGTAATCGTTGCTGATTTGGATGGAGGTTCAATAATTATACCAGATGGCATATCATTACCGTTATTGCCCGAACCATTGCTAAGTCAAACACAAGAAGCTCTTAGTTTAATTCTACAACCGGAATTGCGTTGCGCCGATCATGCTTTTCCACCATTAGCCGTGCGTGCACCACAACCGGTGATGTTAGATAAAGAAATACGTGCCGTATTTATGCGTACATTTGCTCAATTATTGCAAGGCTACAGAAGTTGTTTAACATTAATACGTATACATCCAAAACCAGTGATTACATTTCATAAAGCCGCGTTTCTCGGTGAACGTAATTTAAAAGACTGTGATTTCACTACTAGAGTTTTAGACTGTATGTTCTTTACTAGTTTTGTTGCGGAACGTGGACCACCGTGGCGACCATGTGATGTATGGGATGAACTATATAGTAATTTGTGTGAATTATTGAAGACTGAACAACAGGAACCACGTTTAATACTCGATCATATACAAGAATTAGCACAACAATTGTATACAAATGAAACACCCAATCCACAATCGTATGCACAAAAAATTTTAGTACCACCTGAAGGTGCTTTTGCACGTATACATCAACCACATTTGCCAACAATTAATTGTGAACAAGTACAGAATATTATTGATGAGGGATTACAGAAGCACAATCTTAAGTCTAGGTAAGTTATTTAGATTTTAAATTATAAATTAATTAATTAAATGAGGACGTGAAGTAATTGTTAATTTTCTTTTCAAATTACATTTTTAGTGGAGATTATGCTTGGTAAGTTTTTGTACAATCAATGTGGCTTGGCTTAATTTTTGTTTCCACTTTTAAAATGCCGATTTCACTATACATATCTATTTTTTTAATAAATTCCAAATGCTTTAATATTGTAATTATGTAGTTTGAACGTTATTGAGAAGTTATTTTTACTTGCAAACAATAAATATTTAATATTTCCTTCATTTTCACAACTACAAAAAATTAATTTGAATTTCCGGAAATTCCTAATAAATGGAAATCAAATAAATGTTTAGCCAAATTTTTCATGTACCTTATTGCATAAAAAAATAAATTAAGGTATATAGATGTCAATAAATTTTAGTATTTAAATTCATTACAGTTATACTTAAATAATACAAGTAGATCCATTTGCGACTTTCATGTTCCTCAAAGCTTTATTTGTGCTGAAAAACCATAACATTGTTGATTATTTGTAAAATTTTGTTTCATTAGGCTATCTTCCTTGCGACCGATACAACCTAGAATAGTACCTATAGGACCACACATCTCCAATTTAAATGACAACAAAAATATTGTCAGTAATTCAGCAAGACGTTTAGAAGTATTACGAAATTGTATAAATTGTATATTCGACAATAAAATTTCAGATGCACGTAAAACATTTCCAGCCGTTTTACGTGCATTACAATCGAAACAAGCCCGTCTAGCATTATGTAATGAATTATCACAACATGTGAGCGGTACAAAAGCAATGTTAGAACATCAACAATTCGATTTGGTTGTTAGATTAATGAATTGTGCATTACAAGATGATTCATCAATGGATGAACATGGTGTTGCAGCTGCATTATTGCCGCTTGCTACAATATTTTGTAGGAAATTATGTACGGGTATTATACAATTTGCATATACGTGTATACAAGAGCATGCTGTATGGCAAAATCAACAATTTTGGGAAGCTGCATTCTATCAAGATGTACAAAAAGATGTGAAAGCATTATATGCGAATAGAGTAGAAAATATCACACCCAGATTATCGAATGAAGTGTTATTAAGTCCCACTTCACCTCGAGACAATAAAGATTTCACGTGGCAACACAGAAGATCGATCTTGAATAGAGTTCAAGAAGCGACAGCTTTAGAAATTGCTGCTGAACAAATGAGATTATGGAATTCGACTGATGTAGAAAAGCAGAAAGAATTAATTACGTGCGAAGAGAATACGTTATACAGTCAAGCAATTCATTATGCTAATAGAATGGTTTATTTATTAATTCCATTAGATATTAGTAATAAGGCGAGTAAACAGGATCTATTCGATGACGAAAGGGCTAGTAATAGTATGGCAAATAGGTATTTTTAATTTATTTGTTGCTCTTGAAAATTTTCCTACCTCAAATGTGAATATTTTTCAGTGTCGCTGAGAGCGACAGTGCTGATGCAGAATCTGGCTTCGAAGATCAAGATCCAGGCGAAACGGGCAACACTGTGATTCGATTAGTTTCACGTTTCATTGACAAAGTGTGCAATGAAGGTGGTGTAACACGTGATCATATAAGAAATTTACATCAAATGATTCCTGGTGTAGTCCATATGCATATAGAAACATTAGAAGCTGTTCATAGGGAATCTAAACGATTACCACCTATACAAAAACCAAAGATTCTAACGCCGAATATGTTGGCTGGTGAAGAAGCCATTATGGACGGTCTGAGAGTGTATTTGTTGCCTGATGGACGAGAAGAGAGTAGTCCAGGTCTGTTGGGTGGTCCACCGCTTCTTCCAGCCGAGGGTGCCATCTTCCTTACGAATTATCGCATTATATTTAAAGGAATACCTTGTGATTCGTTTGCGTGTGAACAAGTTGTTGTCCGGTCATTTCCAGTGACATCTTTAACGAAAGAAAAAAAAGTTGCTGTACAATATTTAGCACATTTAGATCAGTGGCTACAAGAAGGATTACAATTACGTTCGTGTACGTTTCAGTTAATGAAATTGGCATTCGATGAAGAAGTAACAGCTGAAAATGTTGATACATTACGTAAATTAATACATAAAGTACGTCATCCACCGGATGTGTTTCATCATTTCGCATTTACTGGACAAGTAGTTGTTAGTCAAACGCCATTGCATAAAAATAAAGAGAAAAATGCTACATTAAAGGGATTTGCAAAGAAAACGTTACTGAAAACGGCGAGAAAAGCTGGTTTTAAACAAAAATCTTCATCAAAACGACAGAAATATGTGTTACCAAATATGAATTTGAATAATAGCAATAAATATTTGACATCACCAGGTCGTATGAGTTTACCAAATACGGATGATTTTAATCATGATGATGATTTGTCAATTGACGATTTTGAAACTGGACCACCATCAGTAACACCAACACCAACTGATGCCAAAACATTGGAAAGATTAGCAGAAAGAAGTTACGTACGGGATTGGAAACGTTTGGGGTTGTGTAATTCCAATTCATCACCTACAAATAGTAAACCGTCTCCAGATCAATTCAGATTGACCTCAGTTAATTCCATTTATATGATGTGTCGAAGGTAAGTTACTTAACTTTAAACATATAAAATTTATTATTATAAACATATAAAGTAGCACATTGTGCAAATCTATTTTCATCTACAACCACAAAATTTTTTATTATCACAAATTTAAAAAAACAAAATACATTTAAACTATATAATTTTGTTTTTGTTTATATGTTTTTATAATTCTTGATTAAATCAAGCAAAAATGAGTAAAGATAAGGCCATATTGATTTTATGGCAATTTTTGCAGTTATCCCGCTTTATTATTGGTACCTGCAGTAGTAACTGATGAAAGTATTAGACGATTTTGTCGTTGCTATCGACAAGGTCGCATTCCATCAATTACATGGCGTCATCCTCGTACGAGAGCATTATTACTACGTGGTGCAGGCCATCATGGCAAAAGTGTGATGGGAATGTTAAAAAGTCATCCAACGCCAACAGCTTCCACTGAAACAACTTCATCTTTTGAACAAGAACGTTATTTGTCTTCGCTAGTAGCAGCCACTCCAATATTCTCTCATCGACCTGGTTCAGCTTGGGGTATGTCAGACAGTTCTTTAAGCATTGATTCGCTATTATTGGCTGCAGAAGATCCTCTAGCTTGTGCCACTTTAACACCGGAAGTTGCTAGACGTTCTAATCCGTTTAATAAAGCAATTGGAACTTTAGGGTACGATATAAGCTTATATTTCAGGTATTGTAACACAACGTTTATTTTATAGCGTATTTCCAAGGTCTTCCGGTGGTAAAGGACAAAAGAATTTCGGACGTTGGGGTTCGTTGAAAGATCGTAGACAAAATTCACAAGCATCTTTAGCCAATGCACAACAAAGTAGAGGTAATATTCGACATTCAAGCGATATGGAAGGTTCCATAGATGGAGTGCACACGTTACAACGGGCCGCATTGTATATTTTGGGTGAAAAAGCACAAATGAAAGGTGTTAAAGTTGAATCAGCACCAAAAACAGATTTTATACCAGTCGATTATTACGATGTGAGGCACACTAAAGCGGCATTTAAAAAATTAATGCGAGCTTGTATACCAAGTTCGCAAAATTTAGAACCGGAACATAGTTTCCATAAATTAATCGAAACATCTGAATGGTTGCAACAAATCCAGAATATAATGCAATTATCTGGTGCTGTGGTTGATTTATTGGATTTGCAAGGTTCTTCAGTGGCAATTTGTTTAGAAGAAGGTTGGGATATAACAGCACAAGTGTCTTCAGTGGCACAAATCTGTCTCGATCCACATTATCGTACAATTGATGGATTTCGGGTGCTTGTCGAAAAAGAATGGATTGGTTTCGGTCATCGATTCAGTCATCGTAGTAATTTGAATGCGAATTCACAAGCCAGTGGTTTTGCACCAACTTTTCTACAATTCCTTGATGTAGTCCATCAAATCCAAAAGCAATTTCCACTAGCATTTGAATTTAATGATTATTATTTACGGTTTCTTGCCTATCATTCAGTATCATGTCGTTTTCGTACGTTTTTATTCGATTGTGAATTAGAACGTGTTGAAAGTGGTGTGGCAGCTGTTGAAGATAAACGTGGCTCATTAACGTCACATCATAAAAGCGTTGATACAATATCAGATGATGAGAATATTTATCCTGGCGGCAGGGTTAGTGGAACAATAACGGGACCAAACTTGGGACAAAGTGTTTTCGATTACATTGAAAAATTGCATGCACGTACACCAACTTTTTACAATTTTTTGTATATGCCCGACTTTGAACATCCTGTTTTAAGACCACAAAGTCATTTACCATGTTTGGAGGTATGGAATTATTATTTAGATGAGGATTTACATAGTGGACCTAGTTATGATCCGGAAATTATTCAATTGGATTCACAGCAAGAGGAAGAGGCGGAAGCTGCTGATGGTATTACTAATAAATCAGCTAGAACAGTTGTTACGAACGGGTAATTCATAAATTTTGTTTATGTATTCATTATTGACTTATTAATACCATTATTTTAGTTACGATTGTGTTAATAAATCTGTACCGGATGCGTTTAGTCATTTGTTAGAAGAAATACATAAACTAGAAACTGAATTAGGACATTTACCACAAAAATGGAAAGTTCTTTGGGATAAATTAGACTATCCACAAACTGATTCACTAACTGTACATAAGATGTTAATTTTAAGATTTAAATATACTAAATTCACTGTTTTACAGAGGCACGCATCATTCAATACAGCTTTGGTACGATCTCATGGTAGATTAGTACATAAGAGATCAACATTAGAAATTTTAATGCGTGGTAAAATGGTGGGTGCTGCAGAAAGTTCTTTGGTTTATTCCCATCCTCATAGATTTGAACGGTATAATTATACAACGCCAACATATTGTGATTATTGTGCGAATTTATTATGGGGTCCTGTAAAGGTATAAGATACTAAAACAATATTATAAAAGTTTGTTGACAATTTCTTTTAGACGGGTATGCGGTGCATGGATTGCGGCTATAGTTGCCATGAAAAATGTATCGAATATGTACCAAAGAACTGTACAAAATATAAATCAATTAGCGACAATACAAGTTCACAGGCTGTACAAAATTCAGGTGATAATGGATCTGTTAGTTCAGGTAGTGCAAGGCAAACATCTAGTCAACAATATTATGAACAATTCTCATCAAATGTGGCCGAAAATCGAACACATGAAGGTTATTTATATAAACGGGGAGCTCTCTTAAAAGGTTGGAAGCAAAGATGGTTTGTTCTCGATTCAATTAAACATCAATTGCGATATTACGATGCTATGGAAGATTCACATTGTAAGGGATATATTGGTAAGTAAAATATTATTTAATGTTACTTCTTCTTTGTAACATTTTTGATTCTGTTTAGATTTGGCCGAAGTTATGTCGGTTACACCAGCTGTTCCAGCTCCAGGACCACCGAAGAAAACTGAGGATAAATCATTTTTTGATGTAAGTAATATATAATAGTTACGATATAAATGTTTTTTTTTTAATATAATAAATAAATATATTGAATGGTTTGCAGTTACGTACTAGTCGTCGTATATATAATTTCTGTGCTGCCGATTCAGCATCTGCACAAGAATGGATTGAAAAGCTTCAAGCTTGTCTACAATAATTATGTTTTTATATAACTTTATTCTCCAATCTTCTCTGTTTTACCAAAAATTTTTTACTAGACTAGAATACTTATTTTTATTTAAACAACTCGACAACAGATAAATAATTTTTCTATTTATGTTATATTTTTTTATTAAAAAAGTGTATTATACGTTATCGATTTTGTTTTAATTATTTGCAAATAATAATGTATATCTATTTTTATTTTTGTATGTTATTTAAATGTTGCTTTCATAATATAACAACAAATGTAAAGTATATGTTAATATGAAACTCATTCACTGGTAAATTTCATTGATCTCTCGGAAGCGGCCCGTTAAACAGTGTAATTTTATTTAAAACAAAGCAAAGAACCTGATAATTAAACAGCAATATACTTGTATTATAGTAAACCAGCACATAGTGTAATAAATGTACTTCCTTCATTGCTCAAAACATAGATTTGTCTTTTGTAAGTACTTTAACGCAACAACAAAAAACAGCACAAGATTTCACACTTCATATCATTCATTGTCATATTAAAAATTATTTAATATTAAGCCTTGCGTTAATATTAAATAAATATTTTTATATTTAACATGTAATTTTGTATACTTATGTATTTTTGTTACATTCCATCAACCACATCATGTTCTACAAACACCATTCACAAAATAATGTACCTACAGATCGAGACATATTTGCAAGAAATTAACCTTGTTGTGCAACAAGCTTCTTTAAATGAATATGTATAAAAAATATTAAACAAGATATTATTGTTATATATATATAAATATTTGTGATATATTATTACTGTTGGTTAGGTTCCTTATTCTATGTTATCAACTTTTTCATAAAAAAATACCTTATTTAGCTTAAAAATGCAATGTGGTATAACTGCCAAAGTTAATAAAAATGATTTTTAAAAAGAATACATTGAACTTGTATTTTTTTATTAACCATAAAAATATTTCAATAATTAACATTTTAATTTTAAACCATCAAATATGAATGAATCAAATTATAAAATACATTGAATAAATAATTAATTGACAATAAACATTTTTTTTAAAGGGATGAAGATTTAACAGTGTATATTTAAACTTATATAAAAATACATTCAAGTGTAGAACATTTAAAACAGACAACAATTCTATTTTTTTTTCGAGCATTGTAAGACACTTTTAATACTGACTTTTTAATAAATATTTATCAGTGCATAAGGGAATGTAAATCTGTCCTATAATATCAATATTATAATTTTTATACTTACAAATTACACTGGTTGTGCTTGGATTTTAATTAACAATTGGTTATTACTTATGAATCCTTGGGAAATTATGTCTTCAACAAGAGCAAATTCCGTATAACCAAATCCCTTTGTGTTAAAATCTTGTACTGGCTGTTTAAAAGCTTCTAATTGTGG
Organism: Oryzaephilus surinamensis; assembly: GCA_004796505.1. NCBI lineage: Eukaryota > Metazoa > Arthropoda > Insecta > Coleoptera > Silvanidae > Oryzaephilus > Oryzaephilus surinamensis. Next base: position 2,440 of record SSSI01007050.1, on the reverse strand, counting down.
ATGAGATATCATGGTTTCCTTAATATTACGATGATTTTCACTAAAACGTACTACTTTACCATTTACTACAGTCACTAATATTTTCAACTTACGTTGGATGGACTAAAGTGATACTTAGTCTTCCACTAAAGGGCCAGGCGAGAGCTTGGTCGTGTTCTGTCTTCATTATATGTACCAAAAGAGCAATAAAATTCGGATTTTTGGGGGACAAATTCAATCTTAGGCATAATCTAGATAAAAATCCATTGAGTTTTAACATTTTTCATCAAAATGTACTTACTTATAGCCATACGGTGAGGTATAGAATCCTGGACTATAATGCATAATCCGAGGATTTTCTTTCATCGTATTAATTTTATTTTTAAAATCTGTAAAAGACCATAAGTAACAACCATTACAGTATCGTAAAGGTAATTTGGTTAAAGACGTATTTAGGGACGATATTTGGGCGGACATATTAGCTATAATAATATCTTGTTCTCGAGTCTTTTGTTCTAAAATAATTACTTTCTCGTACATATCCCTAAAAATGGAATTTTTACATCTACTTAAAAACTTAGGAGAAAAAGTATATAATACTTTAGTAAAGCTTGCACATTATCTGACGATGCAATGTTGTCGGAAGGGTTTTTCGCAGGTGGGTCCCAGAAATTTGCTTGTTGGGCAATAGCTGATGAACTAGCATTTGCCTGACTATTAATCGTTAATTTTGTGTAGGCTTCTGATAGCATCTAAACAAAATATCAGTTGTATTCATCAGAAATATTTTTATTTATTATAATTCTTACTGTTAAATGTTGTGCTATGAATTGCTCAAGATGCCTTTGCAGTTCAGGTTCGTCCTCAAATTTCTCCGTACATCCAACAGTAACAAAAGAGCACCGCAATTTTTCGTTTTCTGGCAGTTCTGGTGGTTTAAATTTACACACCATTAAATGTGCTTCAACATCCAACGGAGACAACTCTTCCAAACATCCACGAACAATATTTGGACACTTTGTACGTTGTTGAGAAATTTCTCGTCTTGTAAAATTATCCGGAAAAATATCACTCTCTCGTCTCAGTTTCATATTATCAACTGGACAAGCATTTTCACGTCTACAAGAATCTTATTAGAACTTAAAAGCATCTTAAAACGATTCTAATTACTTACTCTAACCATGAATGAATACAAGACCTACAAAATCGATGACCACATGATGTTAAAACTGGGTCTCTCAGCCAAGCTAAACAAATTGGACACTCAAATCGGGCTTCTGGAGCTGAATATGTATCGGTTATAGAACTTTCTTGTGCCACAGATGATTCTGTCTTATTGGATAGCACTATATTACTATTTTCCATAATTTGAGCTGTTGCAGGTGTAGTGTGAATAATTGATTATGAATTCCAGACGATTTTATTGAGATCCTTCCAAGAATAAAAGTGAGTAATCATAAGTGTAATATTTCTTCTGATTGCTCCGCCTTTATTACGTGAATGTTTAGTTATAAACAATAGTAATTTAGAATCTGCTCCATATAAGCACGTGCATGAATTTTATATGTAAACTGTTCAAGATGTAATATTTATAAATAAAAAATACAAATCATTTGCATTCACATCGTATTGAGACTCACAAATTAGCATGCGACACTAGCGGTCGTTCTGCGTACTAGTAAACATGGCCGCTTTCTACGCCAAATGTCAATAATAGTGTCAAAAAAATGTCAAAACAAGACACTAAAATTAATGCCTTCTTGCCATTCGCGCATATTTCGCGTTGTAGGAGTTGTTTTAGTGTATTTCATAGTATTTGCACATCTCTGCCAGTGAAACACTTAGCATTTTCTCAAATTTAAAAAATACACAATGACACAGGGCGTACAGTACGGCCATATTTGTTTTGGTACACTAGCGCCACGGTGGTACTTTTTATTCTCAATACTATAACAGGTTATATTGTAGTTCAAAATAACTGTTAAATTTGATCATTTGATCTACTGTTTCCATTGGTAATGTAGAAAGCGACAATGAAATTTGAATTTAAAATTTCTTTCAAAACGGTACATGCGACCTCAAAGAATTATTTGCTAGTAAAACACATTAAAGTACAATACAATACAAAGTGTCTTTACGGAAAATAAACATTAACATCTTTATGAGTAGGAATTAATTACAGTGTTAAGAAATAAAATATTTATTGCTGTTTATTTATTTGTCCAACTTGTTAACAACTCACTAATAAAATTATGCATATTATGTAGAACCAAGACCTTGCTGTTTAATTATTACCACGCTTAAATACCAAAAAGAACGATGACGATGACCTCCACCACTGCGTATAGATGTGATGGCATTCAATATACATCTAGTATAATTCAAAAAGAACCGTGAGAGAAAGTTCGTAGTTTTATATGAAAAATTGGGTCGATTAATTTTTTCGTGTTTTTCTAATATT